>VXAC01003560.1:111892-271466 GCA_013399225.1 Rhipidura dahli | reverse complement strand
CCCCGCGCCGAGGGACGCCGAGTGCGCCGCCGGCGGGACGCGAAGCTGCCCGGCGTGTGTTGGGGCGATAAGAGCAGGACAACGCAGCAAAAACAAACAACCTGAAGAGAGCGGCAGGGCGGAGGGGAGCAGAGGGACCGGAGCGACAGTGAAACACCTCGCTCAGCGGGGCGGGGGTCGCCGGCCGGGGCACGGCCGCAGCCCCACTGCCCCCAAACTCCCCACGGCCTGCNCCGCACCCGTGGGAGATGGAAAGTGTGGGGAGAAGGGCGGTGATGGGGTGCGAAGGGGTTGGGGAGGCGGCAGGCCCCGGCCGGGCGACGGTGCGCGCCGTGGGGCGGCGGCCAGCGGAGCCCCGTCCCGCCGGACGCCGCTGCCAACTTTCTGGGAGTTCGGCGGCGCGTGTGTCGGGAGGGCTCCTGCTGCGTGCCGGCTTCACCTCCTCCCTCTCCCCGCTGCCCCCGGCCCCGCCGCCCTGCCCTCCCTCCCTCCCGGCCGCTCGCCTCTCCCGCCGTCGTGGGGCAGCCGCGGCGGCGGCGGGGGCCGAGGGAGAGGGAGGGCGAGGGCCGGCGCCGTCCCGGGGCGGGGGGAACGGGGACGGCACGGTCATGCTCGGGTGTCCCCGGCACACTGGCCCCGGATCGCCTCCTCTGCTGCTTCCCCCACAAATAAAAGTCACCCCGGGCTGGCGTTCCACAGCACACTCTCACCCCCCCTCCGCCCAGCCCTGTGTGACTGATCTCCCCACGGTTCTGCGAAAAAAGTCGCGTTAATTCACCGGCTGCAGCTGGCAGCCTGTTTGCTACAGTCACGCACAGGGGTGGAGGAGAAGCCTTCGGAGTGAGTCATGGCTGTAAGAGGCCCTCCGGTTGTTTATGGCAAAAACAGGGGGGTGGCTCATTCAAGATGTGGGAAATACGGGGAGTAAGAGTTGCCTCGACCCATCCTACAAGGACAAGGCAGTGGTATCTGTAGCTAGCAGCCCCCGCCCCAGCTTGCTGTCGAGCTGCCTGCGAAAGGAGGTGGGGAGGTTGCCTTTCCCTCTCACAAGGAGGGCTTGTGGTCAGACTGTCATAGCTAGCTGCAGGAGTTTTGCATTTGTCAGCATTTCCATTAGAAGTGTGCTTTTTATGTAGTTTGCGACATGGCTATAAATATATGCCCTGGGTTGAAATTTGGTTGATGGCCTCTTCTCCATCTAAGCAACTTTTGAAACTATTCTCCTTAGATGCTAAGTGGAAATCCATGGAAAATACTGGCATTTTATGTTTCTTTCAACTTTAAAGCTTAGCTGCTTACACACATGGACACATTTACAGCTGTTAGTCCAAAAAGATTCCTCCCCCTCCGAGTTTGTTAAATTGGGGAAGAGTTGAAAAGCTTGGCATCTGTAGGCATTGGTCATTAATTAGTGCAGCAGAGACACTGAAGACTCCTACAAGGTCCCTACTGCCTCGAGTGAGGGCACCCACCTTACAGAAGGGACAATGAGACACTGTGTGTCTGCACAGCTCTAACCTCCCAGTGCCAGGACAGTTCCAATGCCTCAGCATCCCAGAAAAGAAGCTGGTGTTAAAATCAAGGGAGAATATGTTATCTTCACTCCGTGAGATTGAATTTTTTTTCCCATGTCCGTTCAATTGCTGCTTCTGAGACAGGCAACAAGCCCAGTATTTAGGAGCTTTCGTTTTGTGTACCTCTGTATACGGCCGTATCTGGATCCCGTGAAACATGCCTGCCACCCAGTGGATGTCGATGATCTCTATACATTCTATACATTAACCACCTCTCCCCTGTGCCCTACCCTGTCGGTAAGTTTGCAAAGGCAAGTGCTCAGGATGCCAGGCTCATCTGTCCACCGCGGGCCTGTGCCCCAGGATGGTGTCAGACGTGACAAAGATGTGCCACCATCCTTCCCGACCAGCTTGGGACCAGAGGTGCATCCCCAGAGGCGTAGCAGCTGGCTGGCTGGGCAGCAGTGAGAAGAGGTAACATGAATGAGGCAAAGAATTGTGTGTAGAGGGAGAGGCAGCTTCATGGCTGAGACAGCTGGAGAATTGGATTTTGCAGCCCCGGCCTTTGCTGTTGATTTCCACATAAACATAAAGGTTTTTGCCCGTGGTGTGTTGGGTTTTCTGGGAGCCTGGCCTGAGTCCCCAGGATCTGCTTCACAGTTATGCTGAACTTAACCATCTGGAACGTGAGTGTCTGTTTGTTCTCTATGCACAGAAGATGTTTTGCAGGTCTAAGCATGTTAGAAATACAAGCATTGTGTGTCAAAATTTCTCACTCAGTGTCCATAGTTTTTTGCTTTAATCTGTCTTAGTTTCCCATATTAAAAAGATGTGGATAACAGTATCTTTTATCTTACAGATTACTGTAGTGTTGAGAACCATAAAAGAACCTGAGACAAAAGAAATAATTTCCTCTGTGATTTGAAAGTGTGTGGTGATGCTCTAGAGAATGAGGGCAGAAAGAGGAGTTCGTGTGTTAATTATAGCAAAGCTTCAGTGGGGAAAAAATGTGACCAGGTCAGTTGAAAATACAGATTGATCTAATTAGAGATTGATGCATATTAGGACTAGAAGACATTTTTAGTTACCGTAGACCACTTAGTTCTAATAATTTCTAAATTCTGCTTTGCTTATCATGTTTTTAATACTGCATTTTGTGAGTAATTTTCTAGGTTTTCTTTCTTTTAGGAAAAGTGCCAAAAAGCAGATAGGCAGCCTAGGGTAGCATATGTGTGTCACTGTCCTTCATCAGCTGGATTCATAATGTAACACCTGGGACTCTGCTGTCAGAGCCCTCTGAGGGTAACCAGTGGTGGTAGGTTGTAGCTGTGGTCTGTCCTTGCTCATATCCCTTGTGTCATCTGGTCACCATGAGGAGCTGAGAAGAATGTGGACATGGCCTAGCAAACACCTACAGAAAATGCACACAGTGCAATTTGGTTTTGGACATCTGACCAAATGCAGGTGGACTTCTCATGGGGGCAGCAAAAGGGAGACCTCCAATATATGGGCTCCATCCCTCATGTCAGATTTCAGATCTGTCACTGGGAGATGGAAGGGCATTACAGCCTTTCAAGTTTGCCAGATACCTGTTGCCACTGGGAGACAGCATTTTCCCTGGTTTTGTTCTGAAAACAGCTCAAGTATTTTGGCCGAGATCTTCTAATCCCAGTCTGCCTCTTTCTGCACCCCTCACTCAGAGGGAACTTCTACAGCACATGGAACAAAATTTAGTCTGGGGCAGACATTCAACTTGGAAAATTTCAATCCAAACAGTCAAAGTCTGGCTAAGTTACAAGCAGCTGGAAGCACTGGAAGTGTTCAGCAGCTGCCTAATAGGCGATGCTACAAGCTTCATCAGTCCTGTGTATACGTTTATGTACATGGAAATATACTGCTGAATTACAATATAGTTTGATTGATTACCTGGTCTACTAACTGGTTTTTTTGGTTGGGTTTTTTTGTTTGGTTTTTTTACTAGAGAATGGAACCTAAACATCTTTGGCTAATGCTATGAATGATTTTCCTTACTCACATTGTTGTTTTCCTGGCTGAAAAATTGAAAACTTTAAAATGGAGCCTCTGAAATAAATGACAAGCCAGGGCTTATTCATTCTGAATCTTTCAAAATGACTTAACAATCGTTAAAGACCAGTTTACAGTAGAACTAAAGAAAATTGCTTCCCAGTGTTTTGAATTGTAAAAAACCCACATCTCCCAAATTCCTAAGCTATTCATCAACTGCTCTATTGTAGCAGACTCACCCTATATTGTGTCCCTGATATCTCTATTAAGTCTGCAGTGAAGTGTGAGTTTAAAACAATTGTGCCATGGAGTTGCTGTGGAATAAATACCACAAACATTGGCAAAGTTGCTTCATAAATCTTTCGTAGTTTAGAGAGGAACTTAGGCGTGCCTTTCTTCTATGGGAGTGCAGCTGTTTCTTGTGAGGTTCCCTGGGGGCTGGATCTTGGTGTAAGGCTGGTTAATATCAATGTATTCACAGCTTTTGTGATGATATCTCATCATTACCAGCATATCATGTGCAGGTTTGTGCATGTGTGGAACAAGTTACTAGTACACCATATGGCAAATAATTTTTTTTTAAAATGATCAGCATCCATCAGAAGGCATTTTTCATGCAGCTACATACAAAGGAATCAAGATTGGGGTTGCACCAGCAGGCTAGGAGACTGTCCTCAAACTGTTAATTTATTGAAAGAAGGCTTAAGAATTTGTGCAGAGAATCATCTCAATGGGAGTTTTCATTGCAATGCTGCGACTGAAGTGTGGTCTTTGGCTGTGTAGCAATATAAATACTGCACAGAAGTAGGAAAGTACATGGCATTAGTAAGATCACAGGAATTCCATGTCTGGTTTTGCTGCTCACACGTGAGGAAGGATGTGAAATATTAATAAGAGCGCAGTGACAAAAGTGATCCAGGGTATGGAGACCAGGTGTCACAATTGCAGATTGTACATCTGAGAGAGGAAATGATGCCTGTATATATCATACATGTGTGTAAGGAAAATACATGATATTTACTTGACCATCCAGTGTCAGAGGTGAAGTTAGGCACGTTGTACTTTGAAATAATAGGTAGCAACTAGGGCAATAAAGGACTGTAGTGGATTTGCAGTTGCTGGGCGTGTTTAAAGTGAGATGGGGTTTCCTTCTGAAAGATGTGCTTTCACTTGCTTTGGTGGAGGATGTTTTCAGTGTGTGTAGAAGGGGGAATGACTGAACTCCATTCACCTGCATTTTTCCCTAGATTGCAAAAACAAGATTATTTGCAGTGCTTTCCATGTGTTGTAGCACATGTTGCTACCTTGACAAGATTACTGTAAAGTGCTATACTTCAGAACTTGGCTGGTTTTCTCTTGGGTCAGGAGGACCATTTTTTCTTGGTGCCTAATTTGATTTCTGGGAGTGTGAATAATTATTGTGTACTTTCCTCTAGAGCATCAACATCTGGTGGCAGCTGGTGACAGGATATCAGGTCCGCACTTTACAGAGTCCCCTCCTATTCCCAGGTTGGTGTATCATCTTTCTCTGTTCAGGATACTGTCAGTTATATTCAGGGATGAAAAAACTTTTCCTGCCTTTAGATAGGCAAGGACACTGCTCACTGTACAGAAGTCAGCTGCTCAGTGCTCTCCCCTTAACCATCTCCCTGTCCTTTGGGCATTCCTCTCCTGCAGCCACATCTGCTGCAGGGAATGTGCACATGGCCTGGCAGCAGAGCACCCCTGGCACTCACTAAAACAACAGAGGTTATGTCAGTGAAATCATTTTGTAACCTGAAACACGACTGACTGCCTGAATCAAGTTGAAGCATTACCTGCAATGCTCCTTTTCAGGCAGCTTCACAAGAAACCCAAAGGTTTAATTTGGTCTGGGAATTGAACTTGAGCCTAGATAGCTGTGAGATGATGCTTTATAATTCCATAGTTCATTATTTTTGATATAACAAACAGACACACTTTTTCCTCTGGCAGCTGAACTAGGACAAATATACTCTAAAGTGTTGAACTGTTTCTCTCTGTAAAAATCCTAATTTTCCTGCATGTACTATATGGTATCAAATGTCTGATGTTCAGTCTTTCACATAGTGGTTTGGTTTGGCATTTTCATTCACACTTTAGGATATCCTAGGAATATTTTAAGGTGATAAAATGCTTTCTATATAGGATGAGTTTACTGGAAATTTTCTTGTTGAGAACAACTGAAAATTGAGGAGACCAAGTTCTTGTAAGTCACTATCTTTAGACTTGAAAGTATGTATATATGAGTGTTTCCACTGACTTGGAAATATTCAAGCACTCCTCTCAAACTTGATTTTTACATAAATTTTCCTCATCTGCCCTGTTGAGATGTCATGTTTGAGAAAATAATGACAGTACAGCCTTCTAGGGTTTGGCCTATATGCCTGTTGCTATGTTCATTTGAGTTAATAATAATGCACTATTGATTTTTAGGACTTGCAGGAGCCAACTTAATAACAAAAATAGAAATCAGATCAGATGTTTTCAGTTTTAAAGAGCTCTAGTTAGCCTGTTTAATGTTGTCTCAGAAAATGGCAGAATCAGCAATAAATTTGGAATTCTATTTTGCTGTTTCAGTACTTGGATAAAACTTGTGTTAATATAAAATGATAATGAATATTGCTGTAGTGTGTCTGTTTTGAAAGTGCAGTCATGGGTTGTAGTTTGCCACTTTGTGACATCCTACTATGTTTGTAATATTTAGTGAGTTTCATTCCCTTCCTGGTTGTGAGGTGAAACAATACTTGAGGCTGAGATTAAATTTGTCAGAATTGTTAAGTGTCCGTCTCAGAGGCATATAAAATTTGAACATAATACTGTTAAATAGTTGAGGTAT
This sequence comes from Rhipidura dahli, assembly GCA_013399225.1. Classification (NCBI taxonomy): domain Eukaryota; kingdom Metazoa; phylum Chordata; class Aves; order Passeriformes; family Rhipiduridae; genus Rhipidura; species Rhipidura dahli. The sequence continues at coordinate 265,070 of VXAC01003560.1, read as the reverse complement.
ACAGCTGACTGTTTGTGTGCTTAACAGCACAAACTTATGTGTGTAGGATAGTTATGCACCCAAACAACTGAATTAACAAATGCTGGAAATAGTAGTATGATTGTGTTATCTGTCAGGTTTGATTTTCCACCTCACCGCAGCCAAGTGTCACTATAATCAGAATAGTCAAGAGTTAGGTGTTTTTATGGAATGCATTACTCTGTACCTGCTGTGCAAACTTTCCATTTGGTCCCTAATCCAGCATACCTGTGGCCAGTGAAGATGTAATTTTACCCAGTCTCCAGAATTTACTTCCTTCTTTTATTTGTATGAGTGTACAGAAATTTTTTTTCTTGTTAAAACCTAGTACTAAAACCCACTTGTGTACTTTAGCTAGTGGATATCCTGGTCTTTTTTCCTCCATGAATACAATAGTGACATTAAGCAGTTACATTGTCTGGAGTTCCTGGGGATGCAGGCATCAACAAAATTTAATGAGGTGTTTCAGCTTGCTTGACCTTATTCTGTGACTCATTTGCGTGTCATATATTCAGGTAGGAAGCCATGCACTCTCCATGTCCTGGCCGAAGGTCGCTCACACGGTATCTGCTGCTGCAGCTTCTGTTTCAGCATCTGCTGCTGCCCAGAGGAGCACTGCCACTGTGCCATTTCCAGCAGCTTGCACAGTAGCCTGTGTTGGACGATTCTGGGGTGTGTTTGGGCTCTTCGGGGAGGGGGCATGAGCCCAAATCGTGGTGGAGCAGTAGAACTGTTGGTGGAAAAGCTGTAGGATTCTGCAACTTGCTGCAGACCTTCAAAGACCTTTTTCAGGCAAGGGGGTGTTGAACAGTATTCTGGTATTTATTCTCTGCTCTTTGGCTCTGTTAAGAGGGGAAGTTCGAGGTCTGTTGTTTTTAAGGTGCACTGTTGATTGAGAGACTTAGGGCAGATATGTTTGTTTTAAGGGAAACTGAGGGCGGACTTTGTCACCAGTTTACTGAAGAGGTGACGAGGTTATGCCATCTTGTGTCATGGGATTTGGTATTTTTTAAGGTAAATGGCAAGGGAAGTGGTATTGTGGGCAAGAGGAGAGCAAGACTAGTCAGAAAAGGATGGTTCGTATACCACCATAGGAACACTGACTGATCCAACTTTGTCATTGTTGAATCCAACATCCAGTTACATTGTGATAATAATGTGTTGTCTCATGAACAATGAATCTCTAGTGCATAGTCCATAGCTCTGATGTCTGCTTGTCTTCTGCATCAGTCACTGCCTCCCTCCCCCCCAGCAACTTGTCACTCCTCTTCTGCTTGCATTTACTGTCCCTGACCTGCCAGCTGAACACAGGAACCCTTCTGTTTCTGCCAGCATTATTTTGCTTAACTTACCTCGTTAAAACTGTAGATTTATTGCACTCAAAATGGACTGGGGAGCTTAGGTGGCAAAGCTGAGGCAGGTTCTGGTAACTGTGCTGAGAAACTGCTGGGGGAAGGGTTAACGAAATCAGTGGTGTCTTAGTGGAGATACTGGAGATGACGTGTTTGCAGAATCTAGAACTGTAAACCTTTCTCCAGCCTTGTGCTGGCAGTCCTGTGCCAGCATTTTACTTTTTATTTTATTTTTACTTTTTATTTTATGTTTCCCTCTGGTAGAGGGGAATTGTACCCATGTAGTTTTGTGCAGAGAATAGATCCCTTAGCTCCTGATGACCTCCACTGAAGTAGAGCTGAACTCTTTTGTGTTTGGATTTCCATGTGCTCTATGCAGCTGTCTTTCACTGGATGAAAGACAGCTTTTCAAATGAAACCTTCACCATAAGCCATCTAAAACAAACCTTGAGGGTTTGTTTTCTGATTTTTTTAAGTTTTCCTAGTTTTGTGAGTTAACAGATTTGGTTAAAAAGATTACTAAGAATTTTTCAAATTCAGTTTTCAAATGTTAATATTGTCATATAGTAAAACTTGGCAACCATTACAGGTGCAATATTTTAATGAATGAATGAACTGGTTTCTGACCATAAATGTTCTACAGCCATGATGGTGAGAGACAGAAAGAGACTTTTATATTCTTTGCAAATGACCGTTCATGAAAATTTTCCAGGACGCATCTAGTGATGTTAAATTGTTTTCATGTCCTCAAGTTTAGGTTTACTGGTATGCTTTTATCATTACTGTACTCCTTTGGGAGAGGAGGAGGTGATTGCATCATTGTGTACCTCATTTCAGGTGAATTATTGCAAATGCATTACCAAATGTCTGATGCAGCTGCTTGCTTTGCCTCTGGATGTACATTTTGGGGCAGTCTAAAGCAGAGGCCAGACAGAACAGATTTTCAGGACAGCATCTTTTCAGGGTGTTGTTGGCATAAACGGTCTTCATGTGTTTTCTGTGAGAAAACCATTATGTTAACCTTTGTAGATGTTGTGTATTGTCCCTCTGAAAAAAAAGCTGCAGCAGAAATGGGGGTTCATGCTCTCTGTTTTATCATTGCTGTGTGGCTAGCAGCTGAAAGGTCAAGTCATACATGAAGCTTTTACTGTACAAGCCCTCTCACTGTGTTTACCAGGTAGGTGGGGTTTTTTCTTATTTTCCCAAATCTATCCATGTTAGTCAAAGAAAACTACTAATTTCATGTTTTTCTGAAGGAAAAAAAAGTATTTATAGAGATAATACCTTTACTGTGGAGAATAACTGCAAAATACTGTGTACTTCACATACTTTAAGATTCAGACTAGGTTTCACACTTTCCTTGTTTCAGATTGACATCAAGCCATGTTGCAACATTAAATGTAGTTACACATTAGTTTGTTGGAGTTTCTGGTTTATGATGTGGTGGATAACCATATCAAATCTCTTCTTTTTTTTGGAGATGGAACATGTATGTTCAGAAACAAGTTTCCATTCTGCATATGTTATTATCAGACTGAGCAGTAGTCTTGCTATAGGTGTTTCAATAGGCAGAAGTATTTGTGCAGGTGTGGTTTAAGGGAAAAAATGCATAATTGTGGTTCTTTTGCATAGCAGTGCGGTCACATTTGCAGGATGACTGCATTTTAGCAGAGAAACCTATCCTAAACGGGAAGTATTAGGGAAGCCACTGAATTTGGATACTGTGTTAAAGAAATTGGAGGACGGAAATGAGAAGGTGGCATTATGAATGCTGTCACTGGTACTTTGTTGTTTGTGTGCTCCCTCTTACCTAGTTACATTATTAAATCATGGCTTTTGGTTTGTTACTGAACTGGAGACACGTAAAAATAAAAATTCTGAAGGTTTTTGTTTTTTCTTTTTACCATTCTGGGGAAGAATCCCTTTTTTGGGATTACTGGTTTCATCTGCCAGAAAAATATTACTTACCATCTCCAGATAAGCAGGGAGGAAATGATAATTGTATGTGGATTCTGACTGGAACATGATCAGAGCTTGGGTGGCTTAAAACCAGATGTCCCCATGCTTTTGCTCTGGAGAGCCACCACAATCAAATTTTATCATCTTTGTTATAAAATGTATCTTGAATGTTCATTTATATGCCTGAAGAGTAGGGAATAGAGTTGGGAATGAAAGCAAATAAGGTAAAATAAATGAGAAAGGGAAGGAAGTAGAAAAAGGCAATCCAAACTATCTTTCTCCTTCTAAGTGTAAGGATAGGAGCCAGGGAAATGAGATGCAGAAGAAATTGAATAGTCCCACTGGTAAAGCTGTGACAATTTAAAACTCCTACTGAATAACTGGGAGCTAGATCAGTGCTTGCAGAATGTTGAGTTTAATTCGTTGCCCATAGTGAGAAATTTACATCCCTCTCATTCAGCTTAGTGTGTGGATATTTGTTTACTGAAGGATTTTTTTGTGTCCTTTTTAAGAGCCAAGTGTTACCTTTTGCTAAATGTGAGAAAAATTTGACTCAAATCTGAATGCTGCCACCAAATAACATTAATGACCAGTCACCTGTAATTACAGTTTAAATTTCTTTCCTCTTGTCTCCTGAACATTGTATTAGTGTTGAGCAGGCTAAGAGCATGAAGTGTGGACAAGCAGTTTTTTCACCTAATTAATTATCAGATTTTCTAAGTGAATGGTAGCCATCAGTGAAGCACCACAGCTTTCCCAGTTGGATATGACCAAGAGTTCAAACTCAAGATCTTCCAGTTCCTTGCAGACAGTTTGGACTTACTTTGCTGTGCTTTACAAATGAGGAGAGAGGTACAGAAAGCCCCGAGCAACTCTCTGGGGAGTCAGGTGTGGTTTGTTACCTTGGGATTAGTGCCAGTGATCACATCCAAGGGGAAGGTAATGGGGAAAGTGAGGCAATAAGGCCCCATCAGGGATGTGGAGAAAAAGAGTGTATGAATCAGTAGCCTGCCCCCAGCTCTGTTTTATCTCAGCAGTGATATTTGTTCTTATTTTTTCCCAGGGGATTTCAACTGTTTGTACTTCTGGTGTTTAATGCAAGTGAAAATAAATGGATGACAAGGAGGTGTCTTTTTGGGGGTTTGCTTGCACAGCTAGCAGAAGTGTATTTCTGCTCTGCTCAGAGTCAAGAGATGGTGTGGATGAACAGATGTTCAAAGTCAGGTTAGGTGGGGCTTTGAGCAACCTGATCTAGTGCAAGAAGTCCCTATCCATGGTGAGGAGGGTGGACTAGATGATCTTTGAAGGTCCCTTCCAACTCAGACTGTTCTGTGATGTTGATGACAAGTCAAGAGAGGAGCTTTGTAACAAAACAAAATGACAATAGTCCAGTGGAGAAGGACTTGGGAGTTCTTGTGGATGAGAAGCTGGACATGAGCCTACGAGTGTGCATTTGCAGCCTGGAAGGCTGATGGAATCCTGGGCTGCAGCCTGTGGCCAGCAGGGTGAGGGAGGCGATTCTTCCCCTCTGGAGATCCCAGCTGGAGTGCTGCATCCAGCTCTGGCGTCCTCAGCAAAAAAAAAAGACATGGACCTGTTGGATCTCCAGAGGAGGGCCATGAAGGTGATCAGATGGCTGGAGCACCTCTCCTGCAAAGTCAGCCTGAGAGGGCCTGGAAAAGAGAAGGCTCCAAGGAGACCTTGTTGTGAATTACAGAAAGGAGGGAAAGGGACTTTTTATACTGTCAGATAGTGACAAGAGGCAATGGTTTTAAACTGAAAGTGGGCCAACACAACTACTAAATGATTATGTACTGTTTTCCCCACTCCTCTGTTTTGCTTTGTCTATGTAGATTAACAGCTTTTTGCTGCGTTAACTCTGACCTGCAGATCTTTAGATCAGATATTCAGCTTGCTTCTTTCTGCCTATAAGCTTGAATTGTTCCCTGGGCATTGTACCTGTTGATTTGTACCCACAGCGGAGTGCTCTCTCCTCCATTTTCTCCCTATATGATATCCAGCTGCCATTTCACCACAAAAATGCAAATCTGCATTTTCCAATGATGCAGGTGGCATTTTTCCTGTTTACTGTGTGGTGAATTTTCTAATGTTCTTTTGTTCCATAAATCGTGTACCTCCAAATCTGACTTTTGCTGGAATGGTGCACAAATAATATACTTGGGTAGCTTTGAAAACATTCACTGGATAATGTTATAGATTGACTAGAAAGGGGAATTTTTGTATATTTTAGTCTATTAAGGAATATTAGTATATTTTCAGAAAGTTAAGTAGAAATGATGCACCTAACACGGTTACAATCACCTAGAACCACAACCCAGAGATAGATCATTTAGGGTCTTCTGGGAAAGAAGCGGCCTGCTGCATGCAAGTAAGGATTAGTGATAAAAGAATTAAAGGGTGCTTGTTTAGGGCAGGGGAGTTCATTTGCTCATAAAACAGAGTAGCAGGAAGTAAGCTGCTCCTAGCTTATGCAAAGCAGCAAGGGATCATATCATAAAACCAACAGGCCTGAGGATGAGAGCAATTAATGAAAAAAAACCCCCAAAAGTAATTTTCTTTACTCTTTCCCCTTCCTCAGTGAGATCATTGACTACTGTCTTAAAAAAGGTTGTTTTAATTATTGTTGTTCTGAATATTAAAATAAATTAGTTTGATGTTGCTCTTCAGTTACTCAAACAGGAAGATTTCTGTGATCTTAGTCACAAGTGGTATATTTTTGTCTGTTATGCAAAGCTGGAAACCATTTCTAATGAGTCTTGCTAAAAATGGGGAGCATTAAAAGGAAAAGCTCAGGAAATAAAATTAGTTACAGAGAAGGAGTGGATGAAACACTCTGAATTTAGGCTCCTGTCCTAGAATGTGAGCACTCCTTCAAATTAGGTATCTCTTCCTTGATGGTGGAGGGAGTTGAAATCACTCAATTCTAGTGAGGTGTTTTTCAGAGCACACATATCTTTAAAGCTGATGGCCCCTCAATAAATGCAGGACAAAATGGATTATAAGATTAAACATATATTGAAATGCTAAAGAGACAGTAGTAGACTGAAATAATAAACATAAATGTATATATAATACTTTGAATGTAGCATTGAGAATACTGAGTCTTTATGACAGGTCATTTGGAGAATATTGAGCTGCTTCCATTTAAAACAAAATGACCTCTGTTAGTAGAAAGCAGGAGGAAAATCACATGTGTGAAACCATGCCTGCTATAATGTCTTCTTGTTCTCTTAGCCTCTGGTTCCCAGTTTTGGTTTCAGGGCTCCCTAGACCACAGAACCAAGAAAGATGATTCCTGGGAGGCTTTTGGAAAACACATCACAGTAACAGCAATTCTCTTTGGAACTGAACCTCTGTCCTTGTTTAGGATATGTCGAACTGCTATACCTTGCTTTTACAGGCAAGTGACAATAGCGGAGGTGATGGTTTCATTTCTTGGGGTGATCTGCAGGATTTGCTGGTAGGACTGTGTGCCTGGCCGAAGATGAGCATAGGGATGGAAGCTGTTGTTTTTGCAACTTGAAATGTAGCTGAGAGATAAAAATGTTGGCCTTCCAGCAGCCAGTTCCCCTTCCTAGCAGCAATGAGCTCCTCAACACCCCTACTTTTTGTGTCCTTCAGTCTTTATCTTTTTTCCTCTCTTCTCCATGATTTATGTATTCACCAATTGGTTAATGTAGCATGTATTTGGATAGGTAAGCCTGCTACTGAAAATATTATTTCCTGAACAAGCAAGTAACCAGGTTGTGTTACTAGCTAACTGTTCTTTAATAGCCAGGTCTCTGCCTGAGTGAGTTGCAATGGAAAATTGATTTGTTCACATGAGCTTACTTTTTTTCACAATTTATTTTCTATCTCCTGTCTCTCCAAGTTACCACTTTTATCCTTCTCCATTAATTAGAGCAGCTGGAAGAGCAGTAATAAACACACTTTCCTTTACTTTGTGTTCACATCCTGAGCAGTGCAGAAATACCCGGTTGTATTCTTGTAAGCATCTAAAATATTTGTGGAACTCTAGCTCAACATTTTTCTAAAGAAGATGTTTATCTGTATTTCCTTTAATTCCATGAATTTCATCTGCATCCTTACAGGGAGTCAGTGTAAGTGTGTGAGGTAGCCATTGTGGCCTGCAAAAGGTGGCAGGATTGAAAGGATCAAAGAAATTGGAATAGAAGTAAACATTTTTTCATCTGACTGGAGCAGTAGAAAAACTTTTGCACCAACCACCCTGACATGTGCATCTGTTGGATGCTCTTTTTGTTATTGTCTAAAACACAGATGTGGATAAATAATTCCCTGGTACTTCTTGAAGGCATCAGCAGTAATTTCCTGTAGCGCGGATAGCTTCCTGGGACTGCACAGCCTCTGCAACCTAACTCTGTGGTCTTTAAAAGAAAATTAATTAATAAAAAAAAAAAAAAGAGGCAGCTGCAGAAGTGCAGCTTTGGGTCCAGAGCTGTCTAGCTAAGGGCGGTGCCTAGCTGTTCTCCCTCAGGAGAGGGTTTGATGGGGAACATGATGATCCCTCCCACTCTGCTCCCGCCCTGTAGAAAAGCCAAACAATAACAGCAATACTGACACTGCCGCGCTGTAACTTTGGCGCTATCTGTGCGCTTGTCTTTGGGCGTACCAAAGACTTCCTCTGTGATTAATAGCATTCCTTGCATAGAAACTTCTAAAAATCTCAGCTTTGTTCTTGATTTTTATACTGATAATCAGGGACATCAAAAAATCCACTGTGGACACTGTTTTGGTTTTTTTTTTTTCTTCTTCCCAGTATGTGTTTATTATTCATGAATGTGTTGCAACATCCAGAAATGTAATGAGTGACTCACAGAATGAGCAGAGGAAAAAAATACAGTTACAGCTTTTTAATGAGTATCCTCAGCCAACTACAAAGTGTCCCAGTTAAGAAAACCGCTGTTGGATTATATAAAATGCAGCCAGACCTTGGTTTTATGTTCCTTCTGGATGTATTTGCAACATAATTTCACTTGGTATCTATTTCTGTTCATTCATATCCCTGATTTGTTTTCTTTCTCGTATCAGGGATTACATTATTCCGACATCAAGAAGAAAAACTACAGAACAACATGTTTACAAATAGTTCTGGATTTTGTGTTTGTGTGTGTAAGAAAGGAAAAGAGCAAAGGCTAAGTTTACCTCTACTGGTGTAGTAACATCTCTAATGGTTTCAGATAAAGCCAGTATTCTTCAAATACTATCCTTGCAAGGATTCCAGAGCAAATACAACATCCTGTTAATGCAGCATGGCTCTGAATGAGTATAATATTGAGGGATCTGAACCTTGTGGAATGATGTTTGGGTGTGCTGTTATACTTCAGGTTTCAAAACTAACTTTCTTTCTGGAAATATTGGTTCTTACTGTTGGAAAGCCTAAACTTTTATTCATATGTTTTTAAATTTTATCAGTATTTATAAATTTTACTTCATTTCTTGTACCCCCTCACCTTTGTATCTTTCTTATACAATAGTGGGAAATCCATATTTTCTTAAAAGCTTTGAGTCCAAATCTGTAGAGATAGATAGGCAACCTAATACTTGTCTTTCAAACCAGCTGTATACACAAGTGATCATTTCCAGTTAAGGATCTAGTGTAATCTTACTGCTGTCAGGATTGTACAGACTTGTATTTTATTAAAGTATATTTTAAAGGAATTTTCAGGGCTGATACACATACTGTGTGAGAATTTGGAATAAAGATGTGATATTGCTGTGCTCTTGCTGTTTCTCTTGGGATATTCAGTAATTATTACCATACAAAAATGAGTTAATTTTGGCTTTGTTTGTTACAAGTATGTTGTAGTGAGGTGTTCTTTATATAAAATAATGTTCCCTTTACAATGCAAAGCTGTATTTGGGCACCTTCATTACAATTATACTGTTTTCTGCCTTGTTTCAGAAACACATTGTGCCTTTCCAAACAGTAAGCTCTTCTAGATTAAAAAAAAAAAAATCCAGATAGAGTTACCTCGTTGTTGGTATAAAATGCATTCCTCTGTCCATTTCCTTCTGATTAGTTGCCTTGTTTCTTGTAGGGTGTGTGCTAAAACAGTGTCTGCAGATATCATTCAAAGGTGTAAGGAAAGTTGGCCTTTTTGGATGAGTTTAGTGACTCTGAATGAAGAACTACAAATTAGCAAATTATAAGTGAGTTGATTTCAGGATGCTAGAGCTCTGTCTGTCTGAGTATACTTACCAATAACACTAGGTGAAGCATGATGATTTCTCATTTTTCACCTCGGAAAACTTGGTAACATTGCATGTATTTTGCAAATATTTGCAGATCATAGTTTACCTCTTTTTGTTTCATGATTTTTGTGGGGTCTGAAGCTCACTGAAAGAACTTGTATGGAATATAAATCTGTCCTGTCTGCATTTTCATTTCTTTGCATGACTTGCCTTTGAGCTGTGGATTTACAAGTGTGACTTCTGTCACACCTACTGACAGGGGTATTTATAGGATGTTAAATAACTTTCAGTGCACTTTCTGAAACAGGCAAGGAACATGCAGAGGGAGGACAGAACAAGAGCTAGCTCAGGTCAGAAAGTCATGGGTTAAGCAGTACCTCCGTCTGTCCTCTCTGCCTATAGCATTCCCCAAGTAATATCTATTTTTTTTTTTTTTGTGTGACTGTTGTGCAATCATATGAATCTTAGGGTGAAAAATTTACCTGACTGCTGGCCCAGGTGTAGTAGTCTGATGTCAGAGGGAGGTCTGATGTCCTTTGCTGGCAGTGCTTATCACAGTCTGAGCTGGTTCAAGAGCAGCCAGCATTCCCCATCCACCCCAGTCAGCTTTCTGCCACAGTAAGGCATTTAATAGGATCAGTGGAAGGCTTAACAGGTACCACCTGGACCAGAACCAGTGCAAGGTTCTTTTCCCTTCTGATGGGAAGGGGAAAGTGTGGTTGGGGTTGGTAAAGAAGTGCCAGGGAGAAGCTGGAACCTGTAATTTCTGGCTGAGAGTGAAGCAGAGCTTATCCTGCATCAGAGCTATATCTACTACCTGGGTTTTTTTCAATTTTCCTCCACGGTGTGCTTTTCAGTAGAAAGGAGAATATACCCAGATTTTAAACCATTCTCAGAAATATTGAGAAGCATTACGTCTCAGCAGAGGCAAACCTATAACAAAAGGAGGAAGGAAGGAACTTGAAAGAGTGAGGAAAAATAGATTTTCCTAAAGGCTTGCCATTGCTGGGGTGTGACCTAGAAATACCTTAGAGGTGATCCAAGAAGAGTTTGTGCAAGGCTATACAAGGTCAGGGGTCTGTGGCTGTGTGGGATGGTGCTGTGCTGCTGGCTAAGGCAGCAGCTGTGCCAAATCCGCCTTCAGTAGAAAACACTGGAGGCAACGTTGGAAGCATAAAACGGACGAGGTTAAAGCTGCCTGGTGCTTGGTTGTAAATCCATTTAATTTCAGACACCTCTCCTGCCCTTCTGCTATCAAGGCATCATTTCTGGAGACTTATGTGACCATAGACTTGAGAAACACTCCCTTGTGTATTTTGAAAGATGACATTTAATATCTGAAGGATTCCAAGCAAACACAGGATGGCCAGGATACCTTCCCCTTCAACTTTTGAAAAGTATAGTGGCCTTTTTATACGCACTTTGTTTACTACCACCTTTTCCTTTCCTACAATTCAGCTAAAGTTCAGAAGACCCACACAGTGCTCTACTTTGACAGTGTGCCCTTAAACATCACTGAAGTGTACCTTCAGATTGCAAATTAAGAACTGATAGCTGCATGGGCTGCTCTCCAGATGTCATCCACATTTCTTCTCTGAGATGCTTTTTTATTGAAATTTCTGAAAATGCAAGTTTGTAGATGGCAAACAGTTGTCTTAAAAATACCAGAATTTTATTGTCTGAATTTGTGATTAATTTTTTGAATAACACAATGGTAAGAATTCTTCCATACCTAAAGTCCCAGCAGAGACTTCCTCTGGACACAGGAGTAAGTTACCTTGTCTCCTGATGCAATTTCTCCATGTGTAAATATTTAGGTCATTATGCATCTGGCAGCACTGGAAACCCACAGCAGTGTCAGTCTGTGTTTTATGTGGCATCCACCCCCACGGGAGGTGCCGGCCCACAAACCCAAAGTACCAGGACAGTAACACCATGGAGATGTATATCATATTTATTGGATTAAAATGTGATAGCACTGCTACCAGTGTTCCTTGGTGTTGTACACGAGGAGAAGAGAAGGGGCAGGAGTTTGTGTGTTAAGATTTGGGTTAAACCTAGTTCAAGTGTTGTCCTTCCATACACAGACAGTGTGATCTTGGGCACAGCCATTGCTCAGGTGTTCTTTTGGGCCGTGCTTGTGAATGGGATTGTTAAAATTTTTCCTCCCCTTCCAGGGATGCTTGAGTCAAAATATTGTGCAAAGCTTGAGATACTGGGATCCTACAAAAACAGATGCAAACCAGAAGCTTCTTAAATCAGATTTTTATCCAGTCTTGAGAGAGATTTATGAAGCTCCAAGTCTGTATGAGGGGATTGTACGAGCCTGAGCTGAGAGCAGGGTGGTGGGATCTCCTCTTGCAATAGTGGAAAGGAATTACAGCATTCTGAGCTGCTCTAGGAATGGTACCACAGGATGTCACATAAATGGGGGCTTGCTAGGGCTTCTCATGTGGTGAAGTTGTGTATAATATAGCAGAAAAATAAAAAATTAAGTACTTCTAGGTCTAAATTTTCTGCTCCCATTTCTTCATAAAAACAGTATTTTCTCCTCCCCAACCCCCATCCAAAAATGAAAGCTGAACACAGTCACAGACTTTCCTTCTGGCTTGTTTTCATGAGGCTAAATAGTATGTCTTTCAGGTGGGGTGGGATACCCCTAGAACACATCATTCTGGTCTGTCCTCCTGTGGCTTCAGGGTTTCGTGCTGCCCCTTGTGCAGGAGAGCTGCTTTGGTGTGCTCCTGTGCCTCCTGGCAGCCCATCCCATCCTGCCCTTGCAGACCTGTAGCTTTCAAAGCCAGTTGCAAAGGAGGGAGGTGATTACCAGAGCGAAAAGAGAAGCAGCTTGCTTGGGGTCGCACTTGAGGCCAGCAGAAGTGAGAGCCACATCCAGGTCTCTGCCACCCCAAGCCTGCTTGGCTGCACTGCTGCCCTTGGAGCACATGATTTGGCATATGTTTCTCTGGGAGCTGGGGCCAACAGCAATGTGAAAATTGCACTATGCATTATTTATTTATTTATTTATTTGTGCAGCCTTAACTTTTCTGCTGGTGGGCTCCACCCTCTGCCACGCTGTGCGGCTGCACAAATATTTGCTCTGGGAAACAGTGGGGGGAGTAGCTCACTGCAAGGAATATGAGGCTGAGATGGAGTGGAGGGCTAAAGCTGTTTAAATTGGCTTAAGCTGTGCTGTTGGTCAGTGTCTAGCAATGTCTTTTGGGCAAATGGTGATCTAAGTTTCGTGGAAATACTCATCCCAGCAATGGGCAAGGTCACCTCTCCTTCAAGCCAAAATTATAATTAGCAAGAAACCTGATACAGTTCCAGGGATGAACATCCACCTGCATTCTCTCTTGCTAAATAATGTTTACATTTTAGATATGCTTTTCAAAAAAGTACTGCTTCCAGATTTAGCTTAGAAACAGCAAAATGTTTGCATAGCTTGTGCTAATGCATCACTACAAAATGATTTTTCAATTTAGCTGATTGCCTGGATAAGAATGTGTTGTTTCTTTCCCCTCTAAACCATAACTATTAGACTTTCTTTAATTATTAAAATGGTGCTCTTCCTGTGCCAATGTTACAGTTCCTTGTAACCACTGTGCACCTGGGTCAGATTTCTTCCCTCCATGCCCCATGCTTTGCAAAGGTTTTGCAGCACAAGAAACAAATGCTTTTAGGTGTAAGATTGGATTAGACTTAAGTTGTTGCAGAGAAAGACTCAGTTGTGAGAGGTGGAAAATATATAGTAGTGACTAAAATAATGGCACAGTGTTTTCTACCCCTTTTTTCAACTGAGAAATACAAATGAAGTAATATTTTGATGAAGAGCTGTAGTGAAGATGTTTAAGTACTGATTTAATTGATACTTGTAATCAGTAAGTCATAAAAAATGCACTGCTGCTCCTTTTTCCAGGTCTTCCATTAAAGCAGGCTGCAAAAAAAGTATGATAAACTACATCTAATAAAATCATACATGGGTAACTGCCCTTTAAACAATAAACTGGGACCCAGTTTTGCTTTTAAGTGCCATGAAGGTGTCATAAGGACTCAATTACTTGGAAATAACCCCAAAATTTTCTTCTTGGTAATTAAGCATAACCAGTAGATGGAGATACTAATGTCCACAAAACTATGGGTTTTGCTCAGTGCAAAACTTGTGAGACTACTGTTTAATTATTACTGGGAGCATTAATGACAGTTGTGCTGAAATGTATTTGAATTTATCTCAATTTATTTGTTAGAAGTAGCTTCAGGATTTTCTTCTCTCATCTTCGCTGCTCATTACAAGGTTGCTCCCTCTGCTTCCTCCTCACCTCCCAACTCCTTGCCCTGCCATTATGCCCTCTCAGTTGGCCGCATGGCTTGGGTTCTTGTGCCATGCCTTCCCTTACAGCCAGTGCACTGCTTTGGACTCTGCCTTTCTGGGAATTTGTGGAAAACCGGTGCATGTGCCAGCCTGCAAACAGAGCATGTGCTTACCCTTCCTATTGAAAGAAGGTAGAAGTAACTCTGTTCTCACCTTCTGCACCACGTTTTTAAGACTGCACTTCTGTGAGGCCTTTCAGGATGCCCCATTCGATTGTAGAGCGCATCTCAAGTGCCTACACTGCCCTGGGCTAGTCGGCTTTCAGTGCGTTGTTTATTAGCCACAAGGGTTTGTTGAAAGAACATGAAGAGCATATCAGAAATTTACTTGGAATCCAGGTAACTGGATTCGTGCTGGCTCTGGCACTGGCTGTCTGTCCATGCTCCAGTGGATGCTGCACTTTAACTAAATTTCCCCAAGCATTTTGGGCCCTCCAGAGTTTCACTCTTTTTCAGGGGTTAAATAGTTTGGTGTGAGCAAGATGATATTGGTTGAAAAGATGAGATGTTCCACAGAAACATGTTTAATTTAATTTAGGACGAGAGAACATAGTCTTAAACTGGGCCAGGGGGGTTTGGGTTGGATGCTATGAAGAATTTCATCACAGAAGGGGTGGTTAGACATTGGAATGGGCTGCCTAGGGAGGTAGTGGAGTCACCCATCCCTGGAGGTGGCACTTGGTGCCATGGCCTAGTTGACAGGGGGTGTTTGATCTTGGCTAAGACACGATGATCTCACAGGTGTTTTCCAACCTAATTGACTCTGTGAATTATTACTNAGAGAGAGCCGGGCGGGGGGGACGCGGCGCCCCGGGCTGCGGGCGGTGGCTGCCGCTGCCTCGACGTGCGGCCGCGCCCGGGGCAGCGCTCCGCAGCCGTCGGGAGAAACTGCGGGAAAGAGGGAACTTCTGGAAAAGCGCAGCACCAGGGAAAAGCGAAATATAAATTGGGCCGTGAGTAAAGGGACGTTTCGGGGCAGCAGCGCCGTGAGCTGCCTGAAGCTGAGCCTGTTGCTGCGGGCAAAGGGCACCGCGGCTGTGCTTCTCTGAGCAGCGCGCTGCACAAGTGTGACAGCTGGTTTGCAATTCTGCTGCGCTTTATACTTTTGTCGCCTTTTAGACGTGAAGGGGTGCCAGGCAGGCTGCCGGTCTGACCCCTCCAGCCGCCGCTCAGCGGTCTGTTAAACACACGAATTTTATTAATCTGAAGCTGCGTGTACCTGGACTCGGCTAGCATGGAGCAGAGCACGGTCCAGAGCGATTCGGGCAAAGTGTTAGCTATCAGCGCTGCGGCTTTGAGCACCTTCGCTCCACTGCTGTTCGCCCGATGTGGTCCGTGGCGACTTTAAAATGGCAGATTTAAAATACTATATCAAAGATAGATCATTCTCTGCGCCCGCGATCTTAAATTGAAGTTCTCTTTCTGCCGAAACAGAGCTATTCAAAGGCAGCCGGTGTGGTGTCGTTTCAAAATAGAAGGTGTTAAGTTGTTATGCGGGCAGATACTCACCTTTTCCTGAAAATGATTAAGAAATTGAAGTTATGGTGATGGTGTACATGGCAGAGCAATTACAAAATGGGCTTAGTGGTAGTTGCAATGGGAGAAGAAAATCTTGGAGGTAATTGTGGTGCATTAAATTGCTTCTTAAACTTTCAGTGGATGAAAACCACTTTGATTCTCCTAATTATGTACTTCCGAACTCCAGCACAGTATATAGAAAAGAAATCCCTGTTTCCACCTTTGTTGAACGAAATTCTTCTTTAGAAGTTTTGTCTGAGTATGTAACTTTGGACCCTATATTTCAGTCTTTCACTTGGGAAATCAAATTCTGTATCTTCTTACTGAAAATTAAATGACAGGGCACTTTAACTGTTGTTCACAGGCGAATACTTTACAGGTTCATTTGTTGTATGGAGCCTCTATGTGAGAAGTATAATGGAGTCTTGCTTTTAGTGCTGTGATCAGTTGCAGGGGAGGGAGAGAGGGAGGCAACCATTAAGTGGTCATGTTTTGGGTGAGGCTGTCTCTTGTCTTCAGCCTTCCCCGTGTTCACACATATCTTCCTTCTGCATCTTAAAGTACGATGTGTTTTCACTATCTTTTCAATTTACATTCTGCCTTTTTTTTTCTTTCTAAAAGCAACAAGTTTTGCAAGGGTTTGGGAGATTTATTTGATGCATTGTTACACGTTGAAAAATCACAGAAAAAATTATAGAGGAACCACTTGGAAAAAATGTTTTGAGTTAGTAATAGAAGTTTTTTTCCTGAAAAATTCTTAAGTGTATTTGCATCTTTGTTTTTATCATCGTGACTTTTTGTCCTAGGCTCTTGGCTTGTAACTTGTAGAATATGACCCTCCCTTTCCTTATCTCTTTTCTGCCCTTCTTTCTTTTGCACCAGACCCTGTTGAGACATCCAGCCTTAAAAACTTGAGGTTTTAAGTTTTTCTTTTTAAGTCATCTCCCAAGCTGCAGCTGCTTATCTTGGGCAGAAGGCTTTTTGTGTGCTAAAGGGTAAGTGGCTGCCGCTACTTTCTCTTGATCAGGGCTTCAGGGAGGAGCAGTTCCTCTTTGAAGGCAAAAGCTGCCATGTTCGGTCTCTCTTGCTGCTGTACAAGAACTTTGCCAGGGCTACAGACGCATCTGTGGTACAGTGGTGGAACTAGAAAAAAGTGATTTGAAAGACTTACAGATGACAGCTTGAACAGATCTAGAAGGCAGAGAAGTGGATTAGAAGGCACAGAGAAATGGTGGAAATTTTTATATGGCTGAAGCCCATGTTTTTCTCAAAAAAAAAAAAAAAAAATTCCCACCTTCCCCCGTCACCCCCAAGGCAGGGATCTTTCAATTTGGATTGAGTTTGTGGTTGTTGAGAGATGAGCCATGGGAGTGGCATCATTAGATGCCAGTTAGCTTGAACATTATTTCCAGATCCATGCTTTTACAGAAGTGTTAGTTTTCTAATGTGCTCTTTTCTCATGTGTTGGAGATTAGAAATGTCAAGTCCATGGTCTTGGTCCTGAAACGAGAAGAAAAAAAGAGGTAGATGTCTGGATTTGAAGAATGTTGTTGGCCTGGTATAGCCTGATGTTTCAGGATTGCTGCAAACTCATACTTCAGTTGTGTGTGTTACTTTTTGGACACTTTATATATGAAAAAAGCCAAATACATGAGGTGTTTTTCAGCACAGCCATATTCAATGGAGGGAACTGTGGCAGGACTGTGCTCAGTGAGCTGACAGAAAAGAAAGAAAAATGGAGGATTTCCCTCTGTGTCAGAAGAGAAGCTTTGATCTCCAAAACAGCTTTCTCTTCTTGTAGGTGTTAGCAAAAATATCTCAGCTTTTGCTTGAAGATTTTGTTGTTTTCACTGACAGTTTTGGTAACTCGCTGGAGTTTTGTTAGGTGTGCGAGAAGGAGCAAGGACTTTTCCCCCACCGTGGTGATTCAGCACAGGAGTGGCAGAAGGTGGAGTTCACCTTTCCAGCCTTGGTTGCAATCTGCACCATAAGCTCTGAAACTTTGCTACTGTATGCCAGTGATTTATGGTGCTTATAATTTTAATGCCAGTGATGTGTTTTAGAGATTATTTGCTTTCTTAAATCTTACTTAAACGCTGCTTTCTTAAATCTTACCTAAGTGTTTCTTCACAGATAAAGTAGTTGACAGAGACTATACATACTGGAATTTCAAGTCTTTTGCTTATCAAAACTCTGCAGCAGCCATGTGAAAGGCTCTAGACATTTTCACTTTCCTGACCTGACCTGGCTAACCCATGTAGAGGTAAAAACGATTTATTCTTCAATATGAGCCTGTCCTGTGGCAAAGCTTCCTATGGTGTCAGTGTTTGTGCCAAGAGGATCCCATTGGATAGGGACCAAATTTTATGCATTCTTGCCTTGATGTGCTTTAGGCCTTACCTGCTAGCCTTTTCCAGTGTTGAATCACAGGGCTGGAGCTCAGGTCATTTATTTGTCCTTAAAAGAGATCACTCCTCTTGTTACATGTGTGAGTCTGTACTAGGTTCAAGCAGGCCTCAATGTGAAAGTGATAGTAGTTTTGTTAGCCTGGCAAGAACCTCCAATTCCTAAATTTGTATGTAAAAAGTATTTCTCTCTATATTGGGGGAAAAGATATTATGGTTAGGATAATCTGCTAGGAATAGGAATGTTAAGTACATAGGTTGGAAACTGTGGGAAAGAGTTGCTTTGGGATGGATTGAATGTCACTGTCTTCTTCTATAATTAGACATTTTAGTCTATTTCTAGAGCACCCTATATTTAACTCATCATCAACATTTCTGTGTGAATATATCAAATACATTTTTTGTTTTGAGGGGAATGTTCTGCACTTCTTGAATGTTGCTGTTAGTGTACCAACGGTCTCATCGCTTCACTTGTGAGCTCCTTCTACATTTCCTTCACCTTCTTGTATGGTAGTGGTTTGACTTCTGAAGTGGGCTTGGTAAAAATGTCATCCCCCACAACACTTGAGTTTCCATGCTGGAAGAAAGGAGTGAGCTTGGATGATTCAAACTGTTGTCTGCTCTTGAGAGAAATATTTTTACATATTGTGGCTGCATATACTGTTTTGTCATGCTGTATGTTCCTCTAGAGTTACTTGTGTTTTTCTTGAGATCCTTCGACAGAGTGAATAAAGCTGACAGTTTAGAAGAAAACTACCTTGCTCTCTGAGCTTTGTATCAGGTCACTTCTGCTGTTCTCCAGTTTTCAGTTATCTTGGTGTTTATTCAGTTTTAAATTGCCTTTTGGGAAAGAAGCAGCAAAACGTGATTGTGAAACTACAGTTACAATTTGTGATACCCAGTGCTGACCACTGTCAGAAAATTAATGTTTAACTTGCCCTTCCAACCAGACTCATTTTCAAGTTAAAAGCAAGTTTACAAGGATACTCTCAGTGTTCCCCTCTTTGTGCCTTACATAATTTTGGAGCTAACAAGAAAAGTTTCCCAAGGATGTGATGACATGGTTTGTTTTTAGTGGAGGCTGTCTTTCCAACCAGAAGGTGACCCTCTTAGGAAGAGCTTTCATGAAAACTGTGTCTTGAAGGTGCCAGGGCTTGCACATTGTCTGCTGATGACAGAATTTGCCTGGCATTGTCCTCGGAGGTGGTGGTTACATTATCCACTCGCATCCTCTTGATGTGTTTTCTGTTTTGTGCTGTCATTCCCCATCTCCAGAGACTCTGTAAACTATTTACTCTCTGTAACTATTCAAGCTTTGTCCCGATGCTTGTAAATTAAGCATGCAAACGAGAGTATCAGCTATCAAGAAAATAATTGTGAAGCTTATGGGCCGTGGAGGGCAAAGGGTGGCAAACTGTACACATTGCCAGAATTCACTTCCCTGTCTGGAGGTGCCTCCGAAGCAGCTTGTTAAGAGCTATGTGAGCCCAGCAAAGAGCTCCAGGTACTCTTCGTGGTGAACTATTGAGAGGCCATCCTGTTGGTTTGGGTTTTTTTTTAAAAAGACCAACTTATGTTTATTTCAAAAAGAGAAAAGAAGGAACTGTAGAGAGGAAGTGTCTATTTGGGAACATTTTTCTTTACAGAAAAGAGGTGGTTTAGCACATGAATGAAAATGAAACTTTCTATGTTGAAAAACAGTCTAAAGTTTGCTGAGGATGGCTTGCAGCATTTTTGAAAGTGCTGGTCCTTTTTGGTGAAAAAAGTGTATTTCTTTTAGTGTCAGTTAAAAGCAACAAAGAAATAAGTTGCTTTTTGAAACAAAGTGAAGCACACTTTTAATTTGTCTGAAGAGGCTGTAATTTGAGCAACCTGATCTAGTTGAGGATGTCCCTGCTCATTGTAGGGGGGTGGACTAGATGACCTTTAAAGGTCCCTTCTCACAAAAACTATACTGTGATTCTTACACAGAAACCATTAATTTAGACCATTTAAAAATGGACTGTGAAGGGATTTCCAGAGAAAAAAAGCAGCAAGAAAATTACTTTTGGCAGGATGTTTTCTTATTTGTGCTCTTCTGAAATACGTATATCTGATTATAAATGCTTGATGTAATACAACATTCTATCATTTGTTTTTATAAAAAGCTAATTGCCTTTTCGTATGGTCCTTCAAATGACATGTATTAAATGTTGTTTCAGTGGTACTGGACTAGAAATAATTCTCAACAGTAAGAAGTGTTGGAAAACTTTTGCCAAACTACAAGATAAGAGCTTGGACTTGCAAATATTTTTTAAATTACAACAGAAGTATTTGCAGAAAAGGTTTAATACTTTTGAAGTGATGTAGCTAGAAAGGTATATTTTGTGTCTAGATTCTGGTGTTTGTAATGTTTAAAGCTTCTCTTACAGGTGCCCTGTGTTCAGGTGGGCTTTGGAAGCATTTTGTTAATTTTTACTTCCAGACTTCATAAACAGAAAAACTGTGATGGCATTTATTGATATATGATAACATGAAATCTGTGCTTTTGAGGGGAGAGATGGTAGCAGTTGTTACTTGCAAATAGCTGGGTCAAAAACCCATTGCCTTGAGAGAGGAAACCCAGAACCACTGATGCATGCATGCTGCACAGATGCAACATGGCAGTAAAAAAAGGAAATATAAAAAAAAAAATCAGTGGGAAGTTTTGTGGGTTCATTTATGCTGCCTTAAATGAGGATCTCTAGGTGGGGTGAAACTTCTACGGTGTGGAGAAAGCAGTTTCTTTCTGACAGAGGCTGCTTTGGGAGAACCTGTTACACTGTCTGCCATGAACAGTCCCGGTATTCATTAACTAGATGGGAGAATAATGCTAGTGCCTTGATGCTGGCTCTGGTATTTTCACACACCATGTGCTTACAGAGCTTAGGTGCACGCTGAAGGTGCTTCAGCCTCACACCAGCTGCTTTTTCACTCATGAGTGAAGGCATTGTGTGTAACCTCCCTGCTGGCTTGGTGGCACATCCCATTAAAAACCCACACAGCAGTGGTTTGCGTGGATGTGCCCTGGAGCACGGGAGGGAGGTTTGGGCTAAGCAAATTTCACTCGGGATGGTGAACTGTCCTGGAGATGATGGGCTGTAAATCTTTAAACAGCTCATTTAGCATCTGCCCAGGCCCTTAGCTTGCCCTTAGGTAAGATTCAACAGTAAAGCTGTATTAGTTGAGGTAAAGTTGCAGTTTAAACTCCAGACATACATTTTTGTGAGCATGCGAACTTGCACCAGTCTAATTTAATTTAAAATGTGCCTTTAGCAAAACAGTCAGAGGTGGGCATGGTCATTCCTGAATGTTTCCTTGGCAGGAGCACTCATCCAGCTGCTTGAGGACTGCCATCCTCATTTTTTCTCGCTGACAGCATAGGTTGTTTCCTAGTGCTTTATTGCCTTCCCCTCCTATCCGCAGTCCAGGTTGCTTGCGAGAGCAACCCTTTCCTTATCTGGTTCAGCCAAGGTGAGCCAAGTTCACAAGTCAGATGTCGATGCCACAGAAGTTGCTGGGCTGGTTGACTGAACCAGGTTAGGGATTGATTTCAGAGTGGTGGAGCTGTGGAGTTTGTAAGAGCTGGGGTTGAGCAATAAGGGGAAGGACGAAGTAGCACAGTTGTCCTTGGAAAAGGACCATTTTTTATGGCCAGTGCTTCAGCAAAGCAATACTTAGGATGGTTGACTAACACTCTTCTACGTGTCACATCAAAACTTGGTCTCCAGTGAATTATCTGAACACCACAGCTGGATGATTCTGATTGAGAAGAATGTGTTAACTAATAAATGAAGTATTGCCCAAAGTTATGTAGGGGCATAAGTCTCAATAATGTAGAATGGGAGGAAAAGGTGTTTGCTTGTTAGTTTGTGATCACCTGCAAAGAAAAGCTTTTGGTGAAGACAGAGGCTTGGGCTTTTTTTGTTCTTTTTACTTCTGTGAGCAGAAGGGGAAGGAAACACAGGGATGAGAACTGCACTGCTGCAGTTTTGAAAGAATGTTAACTTCTTGCTTTGTTTAAAAATATTCTAGTTATTCCTCTCTGCTAAATCAGGTTATTGAAATGAAATGATGACCTTTGCTCTGAGCCTGAAACAATCCAGAAGGAAAGCAGGTGTTTGGGAAGATTAAACCTCTTACCTCAGCTAGGAAGTGTTCTGGTAGGGTTGAGATTCTAAGAGTGCCATATTCTTGCTGAGACTAAAAATGTAAGAATGAGGAAGAATTCTAGAAGTTGATTATGGTCAGTTGCCAAGAGCAATGCCGTGATAAATTATTAACTCCTTGCACTGTACTGCCTCGTAGTGCAAACAGAATAGCCTGGTTATTGTGCTCTGCTTGGTAAGTCAACACTGTAAAAAATTCCTCAGTTATCTGGAAAATGTCTTCTTTGGGGTGTTTTAAAGGGATACTGTAGAATTAAAAATCATGTTCCCCTCTGTTGAAGCTGGTTAAAACCAGTAGAAATCCGTGAAGGCAATTTCTTTCTTTCTGTCTGGGGAAACTGGTCAGCAGTTGTCGGTCAGCTTGGTTTCGCTTTTGCTCCTCTCTTTTCACAGTGCTTTGGTGAGGTATGGTCCCTCCTACCTCCCCAAAAAGCACACCGGAGTGAGGCACTTGGGCTGTTAGGTGCAGAGACATGAGGCAAGTTGACTCATAGCTGTTCTGCAGGAAAAGCAGTTCTGTGGAGACCACTCCTCCCCTGTTAGCTGTAACTGAGTCAGAAGAACAAATGCAGAGGCAGGCTGTTTGGAACATGTGGGTACCTCACTGATGCCGCGCAGCAGCAGTCTTGAGGAATAAATTTTAATTTTTTTTAAGAATCAAGTCATCCTGATTTTTGTTTTGCTTTTATAAATATAAGTACCGCAACATATACCTTTGCA
Source organism: Rhipidura dahli (assembly GCA_013399225.1). Lineage (NCBI taxonomy): Eukaryota > Metazoa > Chordata > Aves > Passeriformes > Rhipiduridae > Rhipidura > Rhipidura dahli. Next base: position 242,306 of record VXAC01003560.1, on the reverse strand, counting down.
TTTTTGCTTAAACTATGCAGAGCGTGGAAACTTAGAAGATTTTAAGGTGCCTCAAAATAATTTATAAAAAACCATTCCCCTCCCCCCTTATATTAGCCCTATGCTTCTTACATTAAATTTCTAAGTTAATAATCTATAATTCATGTAATAGATATGAATTTGCATGCAAATATTACTTTTTGTGTTTGTTATGCTTAGAGCTAGCACTGTAGTAATACACCATGAAAATAGTATGTATGAGAATTTTGAAATGTTTGCTGTGATAAAATCTGTTGTTCTTTAGCGGGACATAGATGAACTTTAAGGGTTAAAAAGAATATCCAGCTTGAGAGCAAACGATTTCTGGACCAGTGTCAGCATCTGCCACCCCACTTTTCTTAGGAAAACATTGAATCCTGCCAGTACATGTTGCAAGATATGACCAATGTGACTTAGGAACTAAGAAGCAAATCTGCAAAATGCTGTTGGCTACATAGTATTGTTGGAATCTGAGATGGAAAATACTTTTTTTTCTTTCAGTTCTCCTTTTGCCAATCCAGCAAAATTTAGTAAGGTTCAGTTCATGCTGCAAGGCTTTTTTGTTCAGAAATGCTTTTGAGCAACCATTACTTTTTGTATCTTTTTTTTTTAATTTGTTGGCTGCTTGGGGTTACTTGAATACTTGTCAAGGGTGGGACCTGTGTCTTAAGTGGATGGCAGAAGTGATGCCGAAGCAAACTTTCTCTTAGTGTCTGATGGGTCCTAGCTTAGGGCTTTCATTCTGATTTCCAAGGCATGAAGTGGTCAAGTGTTCGATGACTTGGAGAAATGTAGCCTTGTCTTTTGAGGCAGGGGACAGCTGTGGTTCTGTGGAATAACCCAGGTGGTTGCAGAGCTCACATGGGAGTGCATGAAAGCCGAGGACAAAACATGCTCTATCAGAGGAACCTAACTGAGGAATATGTTTCTAGGTTAGAAATGAGGAGAATTTGGACCCTATTCTTTTTCAGGGAATTGCGAACCTCTGACTTTGAGTTGTTCTACTAACAGTGCCAGTCACCAAATGAAGGCATTTTTATTCTGAACTATTTTGGGATGGGGATGGGAAGACCGTGTTAGGATGGGGCACCTTTGTTCCCTGAAGGGTAAAATGTGTCAGAAGCTCCTTGAAGTCCAGTAAGATTTGTACTGTTTTTAAATTTATGCAGAAAAATCTCCTGGACTACAGCAGTACATGTTAGTGTTAAATCAACTAAATATCTACTGACTGATATATTTCCCAAGATAATCACTTGGCTGACTTGTCTTCTGTTGCTTTAATTGGCAGCTCTGCAGATAACAGCTCAAAAGTGGTTTTCCTCAGTTTTATACTACCAGTTGCCCATTGGTGGAGGAAGGATATGAGGCCATCTTAATAATTTCTCATCCTTCCTGAAAATACAGTTTTAGGCTGACTAAGGAGATAATGTTTTCTGACAGATGATATTATGGGGAAATCTAAGACTGAGCAGAAGATAGCTTACAGAGGGGCTGAGTATACCATATTGCTTCACATATAGATACCATAGAAATTATAGCTGTGCTGGATTTTCTCCTTTTCACTGAAGTTCTGCTTTGTCTAGCCGATGGTTTTTGTGCTTACCATAGGGATACCGAACACTTCTTCAGGGTTTCAATTTTGCATAGACTAATAGGTGTGTTACTCTAGGTATTAGTGTTGGAAAAGCCCTGTAGATTGTTACCCTGTCCCCATTTCTAGGACAGGGTGGTTGTAAAAGAGGCTGATACGGTATTTGGCAGTGGGTTTTTTGCCACTGATTGTGGTTCATGTCTGAAGATTTCAGAAAGAAATTTTAAAATATTTCATCTGTTAAGTATAGTAACTTGGTTTCTTGGTGGTGTGCATGCCTGTTTGAGGAAGACCAGACTCTAAAACCTCCAGAGCTGGCCTGCCTGTTGTCGAGGGCCCTGTTAGATGAGAACGTGTCACCAGTGTTTTGTACCCTGCTTTGGTGGCCTTCTGGGGCCCCATTTCAATACGCTTGACCTGTTTCCTTCTGTATCCATCCATCTGGCTGGCTTTCTGCGCGTGGGCCCGATTTACGGAGTTTCTGTTTCTTCAGAAGGTGTCACGGAGCCTGTGCTGCTCGGGGCCGGCCAGGGCCCGTGCGGGGGGACGCGGTGCGGGGGGACGCGGTGCGCGGGGGCAGAGCTGGCGGCGCGGGCAGGAAACACTGGCGGCTGCGCCCGGGCATCTGGGGCTGCGCTTCCTGTCGGTTAAACCGCGAGCAGCGCAGCAGATGCGCCCGAGATGGCAACGCCGCCGCCTGCCCCAGGCAGGCATTGTGCAACCAACTGTCTTCTCCGTGCCCATGTGCCCGGGGCCTCGCTGTCCCCCCGAGCCCCTTCTGTAGGCACCTGAGAGTAAAGAGCAGGGTTTAATTAGTTCAACAGAAAGCAGCACTTGAGCTCCTGAAGCGTGAATTGTAAGAGAGTAACCATGGGAGTTATCCTAACAGAGCGAGAGCTGAGGTCCATTGTTTCCTTTTCCACAGTACCACTGCGGGAGTTTTTAAATGCATGTGAGAAACGGGCAGGTTGGACCGCAAGTCATGCAATTGCACTAATATCTTTCTGGGCAGGTAATTGCCACTTTACCCGACCAGTTTTTGTTGTAAAATCTGTGATCTTTGGAATGTTTTTTTTTTTTTTTTTCCTTTTTAATGATTAATTTTTTCATCTCAACACATTTGTGGTTTTGAGACAACTCTGGCTTTCAGTTAAACAGCTTTTTAGCTTTGCACAGAAAAAGTACATAAAACCTGCTATTGTAAACGACGTAATTTTTTAATGTAGGTTGCATGATTTCTGAAGATATTTTGAAGATACGCACATTATTGCAACATAATTAATTTATTGAAACTAGAACTCTTCCCCAGCATCAGATTTTAGAGAACCGTGTACGCTCCACATGAAAATTGTTTTAGAACTGAAACTGTGCATACATTTCAGCCTTTCTGTCTCATTTGATGATCTTTTCTTCCTCATGTGACAGCATAGCTCCCAGAGTATTGTTTTTATCTCTTAAACTGTATATTTGTTGACTTGCCAGCATCAAGTAGGGATGTCTTTGCTGTGGGATAAAATGATAATGTACCATATGCTCTTTAAAATAGAGGGTCTCAGCCTGAGGGACACATTCCTCAGGGTGGGGAAGAGTAGAAAGGTTCTCGGGCAGTGAGATTGAATGGGTAAGGAGTTTGGGATTTTTTTGTTGCTATTGTTGTGGGGTTTTTTTCTCCTGCCTTGTGTTGGGCTATGAGGCACTGTCCATCGCAGCCTGCCTGAGAGGTTTTGCATGCGCGGAAGAGCTGCTCTGACAGAGGCAGGAACCACTCTGAGCTCCTGGAGCCCTGGGTTTTTGCATGGCCAGGAGCCAGCACCACAAGGGCAAAACTCAGCATTTTGCCTCTGTGAAAGGTACCAGCTCTCACATTTCTAACATAGCTGCACTGGAAGCCTTTCACAGGGACAGGATGATTCTGCTGGCCTTTTTCCCTTTCAGTTTTTGAGCACTGTTGTCCTCAGTACTGACTTGTTTGAGAAAGGAAAGATACAAACAGGGTACAACTCTTGAGGGGAGCACACAGTAAAACCTCCGCAAAACCTCTTGAAGTGTATGGCATCTTAAAGAAAAGGCATAAATTTGGGGGGTTTTACCCACCCACCCACAATTCTGATATTAATTCATTGTATCTATGGTCATAGTAAACCACTGAGACTTCACAGAAGCAGATGAAATGTTAGACAACAGAAATGAGAAAAAGTAAGGAGGGTTAAGGATAAATTAAAGGATGGATTGGAAACTATGTAAAGCAGCCTGTCTCCACATTACCTTGTTTATTGTACTAGTTAATCTTTCATTTGCCACTCAGCTTTCCCTTGTGTTTTCTTATTTTGCTTTTTTTTTTGGCTTTTTTTTTGTTGTTTGGGTTTTTAAAAAATTACTTTATTGTGAGTTTTTTGTTTGTTTGGGGTTTTTTGGTTTTGCTTTTTTGTTTGTTTGGGTTTTGTTTGTTGTTTATTTTTTCTTTTCTTTTTTTTTCCTCCTGACTCTGTGTGGGTTGAATGTTGTGCTGGGAGAGAAAAGAGTGGGTTAGAAGCGATAGATAAAAAACATTCTGCCTCTCGTTCCTATGATAATTTGAGGGTTTTCATAACAGAGATGATGTCTGCTGAGGAGCTTCTTGCGTGATGATGCTGTGGTGCTGCAAGAAAAGCTGGAATGTTTGTTTTTCCAGAGACCTAAATGAAAATTGTCAGAGGGCTGGAACAGCTATCCTGTGAGGAAAGTCTAAGAGAGTTGTTCAGCCCGGAAAAGAGAAGACTCCAGGGAGATCTTGCTGCAGCCTTTCAATATATCGATGGGACTTAGAAGAAGGATAGAGATGTTTTACCATGTCCTGTAGTGCCAGGAAAAGGGACAATGGTTTTTGACGGAAAGAGCATAGATTTAGATTGGACATCAGGAAGACATTTTTGACAATGAGGGTTGAGAGGCGCTGGCACAGGTTGCTCAGAGAAGCTGTGGATGTCCTATCCCTGGAAGTGTTCAAGCTCAGGTTGGAGGGTGCTGTGAGCAATGGGATCTAGTGACAGATATCCCCGTTGATGGCAGCAGGGTTGGACTTGGATGATCTTTAAAGGTCTTTTTCAATCTAAACCATTTTCTGATTCTCTGCACTGGGGCCTGCATCAAATCCTGGTGATTTAGCAAAGTCAAATGTGACCTAAGGAAGGACCTTCTTCAGGAGATGCAGCCTACCTTTGGTGCCCTTCATTATATGGAAAACTTACAGCAATCTCAGTCCTTTCTTATGGAAGTGTTAGAGGTTCTTAGAATGAAGGAGAGGTAGAAACAATCTTACTCTTGTGCGTCAAAGTAAGGAAAAGCTGCTGTAGGATAAATTTTTTTCCTGGTGATAGAATCTGTGTGGTTGTATGTCTCCTCAATGCCCCTTCTGTGCATGACACCATCAGGCTTTCTCTTTTGGGAAGCATGAGTGGACTTGTGCAACAGCCCCATTCAGACAGCACCTGAGAGGGGGCAAGTGCATGCTGAAATATCTGTATTACTCGCTCTGCAGAGCTGAGGGGAAGTAGAAAGAGGTCTCCAGGTTTGTGAGCCACTGGCTGCTGTGAGGTTGTGCTGGTTCCTTTTGCAGAACAAGACCAAGTTGGGCACACAACTCAGCACAAGGTAATGGGGAGATTTTGTGTTTTCCCCAGGCGATTTGGTTTCCCCCCCAGCCCTGCCTGCTGCCTTGCTTTCCCCCACAGCCGGGGAGTCAGGCTGGCTCAGAGCCCTGTGGTAGGGACTGCAGCTGAATGGCACAGGCCCGTGTGTATCAGCCATCTCTGATGCCTTATTTAGTTCTGCAAGAGACATGGGAGCTTGAATGATGAAATGAGGAAGAGGTGAGGCTTGAATTTTTCTACACCTGGTTTGTGGGAGCTCTGAAAGTTCCCAGAATACCCTGATTCTGTAGGTGTTTTCATGCACCACTCATAAATTCTGTGTCAAGTTCATTTCATTAGCAGTGAATTTCTGAGTCTCCCAGGAGCAGGTGTTTGCTCATATGAGAGTGACTTAGGCTTCAGTGTACACTTCCCCAGACATTACGAAATGAGAAATACTGGCCTGTCCAGACACTGCCTTCCCTGGAGGGACCTTTGCAGACCCTGCTCTTTTTCCATAACACTCTAAAGGAAATTTTTTTTTTGCTTTTTTATTTTAATCTTGTTGGTCTCTAAGTTGTGCTTTGTCACTGAAACCCCATGCTGGGAATTGTTAGTCTAGCAACAAATCAGAGGATAATTTATATTCTCTTAATAGCCAAGTTCAATAGTTTGAAATTCCCCAGACTAATAGTCTCCCTTCTTAATCCCACCCCATGCAAATACTTTAGAACACGAATTTAAGCTACGCTGATCTTTAAAAAGAAAAATGTACAAATGGCATGGGAATATTAGTTTGTCTTATTTTGCATAGCTGCAAGTTAATGTGTTTATTATTATAATTATGATAAACATCATGAAACATATGCATTTTTCAAAATAACCTGAATTAATATATTGCATTTCAGAGTGCATTAAAATTGGGATCTTAAAAGCCCAAAAACCTAACTTTTAATTATGTCTTGAGTGAATGTTCTTCTCCACTATAACTGCATAAGCGGTTTCTCACCTTGAGGAGGTTTTAAAAGCGTGATTTTAGATATTCTCTGTTTGGTTCTTTAACTAAGATTTTTTTCTGCAGACATTTAAATGACTTGGGTCTGTAAGATGTTATGTCCTGGATGGATGTTCAGTACGGTAGAAACATCTGTACTCTTCATACTGTTAATGCTGCTTTTCCAATTCAGGCAGCCTTCAGCACCTAATTGATTTAACCCAGCAGTGGCTTTTGGGGAAGGACAATATTGAACAAATAGGTGAAGGGCATTGTTTTAAAAAAGGCATTTGGTTCAGGACTCTTGCTGTGCAGGATTAAGAAGCAAAGACACCATAATACTCCAAGTCCAAGGACTGGTGGATGAAAAGCTGGATGTGACCTAGCAATGTGCATTTGCAGTCCTGAAAACCAGCTGCATGCTGAGCTAAATCAAAAGCAGTGTGGCTAGCAGGGTAAGGGATGTGATTCTGCCCTTCTGCTCTGCTTTCCTGGGAGCTCACAGTTCTGTGATTGTGTGAAAACAGCACAGATTGGTGAATTTCTGACTTGGAATCTGAAAGGTAATGATTACCTTTTGAAAAGCAGGGTGAAATGAGACAAACATATGCAAGAAGGTAATAAGAACAGTGTAGAAGCATTTGCCTCTCAAAGTGTTATTCTTAAAGTATATCAAGTGAGTAATGCTGAAGATGGTAGTAGGGATAAAGAAGGAAAGATAATGACCAAGATTAGAGATAAAAAGCTCAAACCTGCAGTTTCTCTGCAGGGATGAAGGAGTCATCTCTGGAAGGCTTAGAGACAAGTGAATTGCATTCCTTTTTTTCTGTGTACAATGGGGAGATACTCAGTGTGTCTTCAGAGGATGGGATTATTGGTATAACCTGCACATAGAACTCTTTGTGCTCTATGCTCCACACCCATAAGTAGTTGGCTGTCTAGTAACAAGGTGGTTTGTGTACCAAACAAGTTACAGCGAGAGCCTAAGGTCTGGGTTTTGTTGGTTTGGTTTGTTTTATTTTTTCTTTGTTTTGTTTTTTGAAGTCCCTCTGGCTATGTAATAACTTACATTTTCTAACCTCCACGTCTCAGTGCTGTGTGTGTGTTGCTACTTTCTTAAAATTGTATCCAATCTTAGGTTCATTTTTAAGCTAATGTAATAAAAGTATTCCTGGAGTTCAGGGCAAACAGGCCAGCAGGTGACTTTGCTCCCTTTCTTGCATGGTGCAGGACATCTTACTTACTGTTTTTACTTGAGAATATCGGGAGTATTTTGTTCCTTCTTGCTTTTCTCTGTGGTGAGCTGTGATGCCAGTACAAATTGCCCATGCAGAAAGCACAGACCAGCCAGAGCTGTGACTCGTGCTGAGGGAAAATATACAGTTACAGGCTTCCAACCCAAATGAGCCTTTGGCCTTCTGCCTGCGAGTTTAAAAGCTTTTGTCCCTTAGTCTATAATTTTCAATAAATTTCAATTTTTTGTTAGGCTTTAGATGATACGTGAGTTGCAGCTAGAATTATCTGTAAATTACAATACACTGGAAACCAGACTGATTTCACCTCAGAAAGGAGTAAGAAACGTCTTGGGAGACTGTCTTAAAGATGTGGAGTTTATTTTGGTATCTTGTTTAAGAGACCAGATCCTGGCCTACACAAATTCTGTCTGAGCTGCTCTAAAAAACCTCTTTAAGCCAAAAATTAAGTTGAATGCTCTTGTGCTAAAAAACTCCAGTTATATTAGAAAAGACAAAGTGAAAAAAACAGCCCCAGACTCGTCAGACTTAGAGGTTAGTGGGAGGGAGTTCAGAAGTCTGACTGACAGCTCTGACTTCCCTGATTGCAGCTGTTCCTTATCAGACTGCCTGATTGTAGGTATGGTTTGGTACTTTGCACCTCTTCTTAAATCACCTTTCATTCCTGTTTCGACAGACTTTTAAATTAAGTAATTGTGAGATGTTAGGAGGTGTTGGCACTCTTTCTTGGGTTGGGCATTTTTGTTGCTTTTGGGGTTTTTTTTGAATCTGTATGAAAGCTTAGTGCAAGTGTCAGCTTTGTGATTTTGACAGCAGGAGATGTGGCTTAATTTTTGCAAGAGATTTGCTGATGGAGATTTGTCTCCTGTCCCAACCTCATGAATAAATCCTTGCCTGTGTTAGGAATAGTGTTGGACTCTTCAAGTTCTTAAAACCAAACAATTCACAGTAGTACTTGCCTTAGTTCACTCATCAAACTATTTCAGAAAAAAACTTCTGAAAAGAAGTAATCTCAGTTTTTGTGACTGAGTGGGTGACAACATGGACTTTTGGGGATGTTTAGGGCAAGTGTGTGTTGGGGCACTGTATGGGTGCTCTGCCTGGTTACAGAGTGGAGAAAATAGACTTCTTGCCTGGTGCAAAAGTTCTCACTGATTAATTCCTGTGGTATAACCATTGGAAATGCGTGACTGAGTACTACATTTCTTATATTTATGGGTAAAGTTAAATGAGGATCTTTGTGGCAAATAGATTAAAAAGCTTCAGGCATGGCTTGCAGAAACATGTTTTAACTGATAAGCTTTATAAATAAGACTGAAAATCTGATATATATATATATCTATATATTTTACCCACTTGTCATTGTTAACCACAGTGCTAACTTTAATATAAATAAAAGTGTTCTTATAAATGAGTAGAATCTCTCAAAGACCAAAATGGTTGTTTAGTGCTGAGTTAGCGTAGCTTATAGATAAGTGTTAGTTGCAATGCCTTGTGGTATGGGCCATACTGTTTCTCCTTACAAACCCTCTTAGCCGTTCATTTTTTGCTTTGCCTTGATTGGCTCTGTGATTCTTATCTAAAGGAGTAAAAGTTACTTAAGATTTAGGTTAAAGCAGCATGTAATTAAAGTTCTTCTTGTGTGTTTCATCTCTGCTCTCTTGAGTTAGCTTGCCTGTAAGAGTGTAATGGTGTATCACCTTGTATTCTCAGCTTTAGCAAAATGGACCACTGGTCTCAAGAAGGAGGATACCTGAACAACCCTGGATGAGTTGTAAGGAAAACAGAGCTTTAACTGTGTATAAAGTCCAAGATGCATGATGAGCATGTAGGAAAGCTAAGGTACTTTCATGTCATAACACATGAAGTACCTTGTGTAATCTTCTGAAGCAGTACCATTTTTACTGATTGCTGTGGGATGGCCATGCATCATCTTGTGTAAAGAGGAAAATTGCTGCTCCTTTTCTTTCAGCATTGCAGTGTTTGACTTGCCACTGTCTAAATTCTAGGCCCTAGTCTGTGTAAATAGGGTTAGCAGGACACCTGCCAGTAAGGGAAGCCGGGCTAAAAGCCGTCAGGGGGTGGTGGAAGAGCCAAGCCCAGGGCAGCACCCCATCCTGGCTGGGCAGAAGGAAGCCAGTGGTGCTGGGGAGCCTTGGCTGGAAACACCGTCTCCTTGTGCCATGCTGATCATGTGCTGAGAACACGCCTGCCCGCCTCCTCTAGCAGCAGGGTCTGAGGGACGCAAGGATTTGGTGTAGTTACATGATCTTGAACCCAGAAGGGGGACTGGGGTTTCTCAGACCTGCTGAAATAAGCAGCAAGTGCTTCCAGGCCAGGGTTCTCGTTGGAGGTAGGGTCTGCAGGTTTGCCCTTGTGGGCATCTCGGAGCCTCTGTTCTTGGCGTAGCCTGCCTATGTTCTGCAGTTCCTAAAGTGAAATCTCCTGCCATCCTGTAGCTGTGAGGTAAGAAGGAAAAACGGCTCCTCTGCTGTAAATGTTTTGTAGGTGATACATTCTAGAGTAAATGCTTGTCCTGTTGGTAGAAAGGGTTAAGCATTGAGGGCAACAGGTATAGGCAGACTTAGGTATGTGATATGTTCGACTGTTTTGCAAGGTGCTATAAATGTTGGCTCCCTGTAATCTGATACTGGGGTAGGGACAGGCTAACCTAATGGAGGAAAATAGACAGCAATGTAAAAGAACTGGAAATTCAAGTCTAGCTGACTAATACCAGCCTGCTCCAGAGGCTTTTGACTGTTCATTTTGCTGACAGCTGACAGCAAATGAGAGGCAAACAACAGAAACATAGCCTAATCTGCTCTGTATTCATACGGATTTTTAAAAGACACTGCAAAGGTAAGACACTTTATGTTTCTCAACCTGGCACTTGCTGAACAGAACTTTGAACATACACATCACCGACAAGAGCAAAGTACCAAACTGAGGCTTGAAGTTCAAATATCTGAGTTTGGGAAAGGGGAGGGGTCAGTGGGTTCTGTGTGAATTAGTTTGTGCCCTGTTCTAGTTGGTGCTCATCAGTTAAATTCAGATTTCTGAAACTGCTCAAGTACTCAAACATAGAAATGCAAATCACACAGCATTTCTACAGCTACGTCAGAGAGTAATTTTGAACTTACTAAAATTGCACCCATTTGTTGTGCTTGATACTCCAGTTAGAAAAGTTTTTTAAAGAATTAAGTGCAAAAGGAAATCCACAGAATGCTAAAAATCCGTGTTGCCAAAGTTGTAATGGGGTTTTTACTGAGCTGGGTCCTGTAGCAACTTCTGCAGAATGCTGAAAAAGTCCTGTGGGAGTTTAACTCCCTGATCTAGAATTACTGATGCTTGGCTGGAAGAGGTTGTCTGGAATAAGAAACTTTTACCATGAACTTGATCTCTGCTAGCCTGTTTTTTTTTTTTTTTTGTTTTCCTCCTTAACATATATAAATTGTGTATTCATTTCTAGTGCAGCTAAAAAAGAAAAGTTACTGATTTTGGCCATACATTTTTCTTTGGTAATCTTAACTTTTACCTGCAGGTGCTTTAAAAATAATGACTGTGTTACTAATTTATTGGCAAAGTAGTTTTTAAAGAACAATTTACAGTTTTAAGTCAGTATTGGATACAGACTGGCAACTGGTAATTTGTGAAGTTTGGCACCGTGCCAAAGCAATTATATTTAGTTTCTCTGATCTTTCTTCCTCCCACTACCACCACTTCATTCTCCTGTGTGTATGTGTTAATCAAAAGAGCAAAATCTTTCAGGGTCAAACAGTTCTCTCCCCCTCCACCACTCTTTTACAAGTTTCCTCATATCCTGTTTTAGCTGTCTTGAAGCTCACCCCTTCAACTCTTTCTGTATTTAGATCTTTCTCTTGGAAAACAGTGAAATTTGACTTACCTGCAGCTCTATAGTTATAGATGCTTATAGGCTTGTGGTCTTAATGCTACACAAAAAGTACTATGAAACGCCAGAAACCACTTAATGGTGCCTTTAAAAACATTTATTTTGTGTCACTGGAATAATTCATTTGATTTGAAGAAATTTCTAAACCGGATTTGTTATTTCATCAATTTACTGCTTTCTCTGTATCTTTTTTAAAAACAGCTTTTTGAGATTTTGTGCAATGTAAAAAGTAGTAAGATATATTTGATACTACTGTTACTTATTAATGCTGGTAATCTGGTTATCCTATTACAAGACATAAAACCCATCCTGTCTCTGCAAATTTACTATTGGATAAAGTAGCATATACTAATTGTTGTAGGAGAGGATGTAATGAGAGATCTTTTGTTTTCCTTTCTCACTGTAATTAGTATCACTTACCTCTTGATGAGCTAGACTAAGTGGACACTTGCAGTGTCATATCCAACTTGTAGTCCATCTATTCTTGTTTTGCAATCTTTAATATATTACTGTTCTTCTGGTGGAGAATATGTGGATCCAGAAGTGAACAGTTAACAGGAATAAAATGACAGCAAAATCCTGCATTTAGAGATGTGTGATTGCAATCTGCATTGCTGAAGGTTTGTCGTGGGTTCAGACAGCTCTTTTCCATTGTTTAAAAAGAAATCTTTATGTAATGGGGCTGGTTTGGTCTAATTACATTGAGCTGTTTTAAAAACATTTTACAATTTTCCTAAGCTTTTGACTTCTGTCATGTCTGTAGCAAGGCATTTGAGCAAGGGTATCTCGGCTGATGCGTTTTTAATTGCTTTCCTTTTATCCTTTCAAAACTACTTGCTTCTTGAGTTAATTGAATGTCTCCTTGTTCTCATTTTATCTCATTTTATCAGCTGGGAAATATGATCACCTGATTTTTTTCCTTTTTTTACCAATAGTGATGAGTTAACTACAAAAGGCAGAATCAAGAGGCAGACCAAGTTAGTGACTGCTAAGAGTTTTGGACCAGCAAACCACGCTTCCCAGCCTCTGTGTTTATTGGGCATTAGCATGCACATGTGCCATTATGCAGTAGCAAGAGGAGAAGCATGTCTTTGCTATGAATGTTATGTTTTCAGCTGGTCCTTGGCTAAACAAGGCCATGCTTCCAGAAACATCCCCCATAACAAAACCTGATGGTTGTTGGGATAAGGGACCTTCAGATAGCCCTACAGAGAAGTTGTTAGAAAGACAGGCAGTCGTGCTGTCAGTTGCCAGGGAGCTCGATGTGACAGTGTGTTGTGGCCAGCATTTTTCAGGTGATGAAGGCCTGACTTGCACCCCTCTCTGACAGTACCTATGCACAGATGTTAGCTTTCCAAGACCAAGATGTTCATGCTGCCCTGACATGTTGGTGTTGCTTCATTCCCCTGTCTGGTAGACCGACTGTGGAATTCTTGCAGGCTTGGCAAACTGTGATCTCCCCATGCACTGCCTGGGGGACACTGTCCTTTTTAAGGTGGGAGAGGGAGGCAGTTCATCTTGTTTGTTTGGCTTTTAGTGGGTATGGAGAAGATCAAGCTAAATATTTTCCCAGCAGCAGTGAGGTGCAGCTGAGAAGCTGATAAGCAGCAGTGGTTGGAGCTGACTGAACTGGAAGTGGAAAAGGAGGACTCTTGCATATCCTATTGTTGTGTAGAGATGTGGGATTTCTTTTTATCTTCGGTAGGCAAAACAGCTGCACCAAAAGTTAAAAGTCAAGTCAGTAGAAGGGCACACATTTCATACGTGTACTTTGGTGTATATGTGATGCATCTGCACATAGGTGTAAAGCTGGGTCATGCAACTGCAGCTGATGTGTGTGAGCCTGTGTCCATGCTGGCAGGTAGAGTAGGGGCTGTGCAGTGCAGCAATGTTATGTGTATTTTATCTGACTGTAGTTGAAGTAAGTGGTTTATCTGTGACCTGAGGCTTCAGTAACCCAAATTCAAGCTAAAAAGTTTTGAAGCTGTATGGGTAGCCAGGTGGTGACATAACCACTTCTAAAAATTTCCCTCTATCTTCTTTTAGGTGTCTAATGTGCTAAAAGTTGGGCAGCTGCAGAATGATGTTTGAATCCACTAAACAGATTTGATTGGGGGCTGGGGGTGGAAGGAGAGCTGGGAGCTGGCCGGCAAGAAGGAAAAGAGGTCCAATCTCTCACATGATTTGGGGAGGAGAGGTGGGATGAAGTTGTCATGTCCCATCTCCTTAACCTCTTCTTATACTGTGCAGCCAATCTGTGGAAATGCTAAATTCAGTTATTTTCATGCCTGGGGAGTGGGGAAGCAAGAGAGGGGATTTGGACTCTCTATTCCCCTTGGAGTGTCCTTGCACCCTTGCTTTAGGTCAGCTAACTTTTCCTGATGAGTTGGTTCTACTTTGCTAGAGCACTTAGCGGAGAGATGACTAAAACCCAGCCTGCCCTTTTTCTTGCCTGATCAAATTAGGGAGGCTTGCTCTCAGCAGATGTTCAAATACTTATTTTAGAGCTCAGGAGCTTCAGTACTCAAGTTGGGGAGAGCCTATCTCGCTTCTGTATCTTTTAGGTCACTCTTTAGGCCTGGCCTGTTGGTGGTAGGCTGATCTTTTGTTGCTGCAGCATAAATCAATTACTTACAGTGCTCTGTATCTATACACCTACACTAATTCGGGGCTACCTTGACACACTGAGCATGCTGGTAGGAGAGGATACAGAAGAAAAAAACCTCAATCATGCTGTAATTTTTTTCAGCTTTCCCAGCAGTATTCTGCCAGGTTGCTGTGTTTGGGTACAACAGCTGTGTTACATAAATGTGCTGAATAAAAGGGACTTAAAAAAATAGGGAACATGGGAGACTGGAAGAAAAGGGTTTTCAGGGGTGGGGGAGTCTGTAAACAGCGCTGAAGCCATTACTGTTAGTAGTCTGGAAAGGAATCTTGCCTCAAATGTTCAGGCTGAAAGAGATAGTTGCAAAAAAAAAAAAAGATGAAAATATGATTTTTTTTTTTGTGATGGCAAAGAGCTTGTTGCTTGCGTTTGTGGTTTTTGCTCTCTTTGGAGTAAACATCTGTTTTTATGTCGAGTAGGTTCATTTCACTTCTTTAATATTAAGTGAACTGTGTGTTAGTTTTTGGGTTTCATGCTTGTTTATATTTAAGAGATGAACCCTCTTACTCTCTGTCCTCCTTGCTGTATATGCACTGAGAGCCTGTGGTGACACAGGCTGATTTCCAGATAGGCTACAAAACAGGGATTTATTGATACTGATTATTTCTTTGTCCTTAATGAAAGCTCAGCAAAGGTCACTGTTGGCTTTTATTATGTCAGCTGTCCTTTGCACAGTTTGCCCTAGGCAGCATGGATGCTCTCAGAAGATTTGAGTCTGTTCCTTATGTTCTTTCTTTCCTTCCTCAGTGCTACCCTCTCACCATGTTGTTTTTCTATCTCCTGTAATTTGTGTGAGCAGTTGAAATACTGAGCCTTCAAAAACTTTTTGTGCCAAGTGACATATGTTAATTTGTTCTTGTCATTTCATCAACTGCAGATACCCTGGGTATAAGGACATGGTTCAAAGCCCTTGTCTTGTGCAAATTTGTAATATAACTGAATGGGAAAAATTAATCCATGAAGAATGACACAGAATACTAAGGTGTTAGCATTTATGCTTAGTGTGAACTATATGTAAAGATCATTGTTGGTCTGGGATATCTGCATTAAGAGAACTGGGATACCATTCAGCTTTGCCCTTCTTTTTAGAAAACCTGACCCTCCAATGATACTTGTTCATTATCTTAAAGGGATGTGTCTCTTCAGAAAGTGAACTGACTCTGGGTTGAACTGTCCTTAACCTCCAGTGGTAGAATGGAGTTAGAAATTTGAGTGAAATGGTGTGGTTACCATCCATGTGTTTGACCTCACCTGAGATGGTTTTCAGTCCTTCTGTTCAAGATTTCCAGGTGACGTCTTTAATCTTCCTTTCCTCTCATTCACTCCCCTCTTTTTCCCGTGTCCGAGTAGGTGTAGAGAAGGAGAGGTTCAGCTTTGCATTTCTGTGAAGTCAAATTTCTAGGCTAGAGCTAATGCTGCAGACTGTCTTAGGAAATCAGTGGGAAATCCCAATTTCAAGTGATTTGTCCCTGTATTGAATGAGTGGAATTGTTTAATCAGTAAGCCAGAATTCAGATCTGCACTTGAGTCTTAAAGCAGCTAAGATGGTTCTTATTTTAAATGTATGAATAATCTTACTAATTTCATGAGAAAGGCAGGGCAGGATGATTACAGTCATCTTTAGTAATCCTAAATGGGACTGGATCCAGTAGCTTGCTGAAAGCACCTTCCAGCTCATCTGGGGTGCTCTCATTACCAAGACTTGAGTCTTCCAAGCTCATAGCTGACCTTTAGCAAATTTTTGGGTTTCTTTCTGATACTTCAATGCCTGCTACACCTGCTCCAGTGTGGTGCTATTATCTTACTTTGGTATTCTGCATTACACTGCTTGAATGCTGAGGTGGTATGGCTCATTTTATCAGGATTTGAAGGAGAATTTGTGGATTCCAGCATGCCACCTTGTTGCAGTATTGCAGCTTCACCACTGGGACCAAAACCAAACTTGGTTCTGGAGGTACTACAAGCTTTGTTGAAGTGGCTCAGCAGGGCTAGGACTAACTGGAGAATATAAATGGTGAAGAGTGGTCGGGAAAAAGCTGATGTCTATCTCATGTCTAGGACAGAATCCTACATTGCATTTTCTGGGGTACCAGAGTAGCGTGTACTAAGGCTTAAATTGACTAAATGTGCCTTTTGACAGGCTGATTGAGGAGCTTGTTTCTAGATGTTGAAATCAGTGGATGAGGGGAGTTTCCAATGGGATTGAAATAATTTTTTTTTTTTAGTTCAATTTCAAGGATTAAGCAAAATTAAGGTGCTTGTTTATATTGCTGTGCTGTTGTTTATAATCTATTTGTACAACAATTAGTAAAAATGAAAACAAGACCTTACTTCCTCCATCGTTCTGAAAACTTGATGTAAATTTTATGATAATGTATATTGGGTTCCCTTTCTCCTAGGACTATTTGTATGTAGTCAAGCTTACTGTGCATGTGAATACAATTTACACATTTTATGCTATTTGCAAATAACTTATTTTCTACTCACAGATGTACGTAAAATTGGGCAGGGGGTAAGTGGCATTATATAGCAAAAACAATACTTGTGTTTGTGTTAGCCTATAGACAGCAGGACCCTGTGATAGTTGGAATAATGAAAGCACAGTTTATAAAAATAGATGTAAAGGAAAATATAGTTGGTTTAGAATTCTACTGGCTTCTGTGAAAAGCTGCTCTTGTTTTCTATATGGCATAGCAAGTAATATGGGTTAAAGGAAAGCACTTTTGCATTGTTTGGCTGTGCTGTTGTTGCCCAATAGATTATTTGCTATTTCTATATACTTCTACAGAAGTAATGAAAAATATCCTGCAAACAGTAGTAGTCTGAATCCCCAACCATTATAAGGTTAGATATGCAAGCTCACTAAATCCTGTTCACTCACTTGTCTCTGACTTTGGTACTAATGTTGTCTTTAGATGTTTCTTTTGTAAGAAGAATGTATCATTTGACTTTACTTACAGTACCCTCGGTGGTTTTGGGGCCAGAGTGTAGGCGAGAAGGAACAGTCTCACATCACTGCATCACTGCCGTGCAGAATTTGTAAAACAGGTTTTGACTGACTATTCCTACAGTGCTATCAGATGATTAGGAGTTTCATGTTAGCATAAAGAGTGACTGGTTTAAGTAGTGTTTGTGTGGGTCAAATGTATTATGCTGCTGCAGTCTCTTAAATCATATTTAATCGTGATAATTTATTTTGCATTGAGAGTTTTGTTGGTTTTTTTTTTTAATAAAAATTAAGGAAATATTTATTTATGGCTTTTACTAAGTTTACTGCCACAGCTTTTGGATCTTAGACATTTAGTGTACATTTTGGTATTGTAGTATCTACTGTAAAATACTAATATCTTACAGAATAATGAATAACCTGGCACTAATGGAAGAAAGAGTCAGTTCCCAGTGCACATGGGGAACTTCTAAAATTTTTTAGGGTAGCCTCACCTTCAGTTTTCCTTATGTGTAAAAGCTTACTGCATAGCCTGGGTCTCTAACACATCCTTTATCCCTATTTACTTTGACTCTGTTAATAGTTATTGACCTTAGAAAGTTACTGGTCTTAAAGACTTGTAGTCCTTGTTCATACATGTGACTTCAGTCAGTGTAATGGCCATGATTATAAGCCCTTGCAGTGTTCTGGCTCTGGACGATTAGCTTAACTCCCATTTAAACAGAAGCCTCTATTTGGACAACTGAGGAGGTTCTTGTATTTCGCTGTTTGCCTTGTGATCTCTTACAGTGAACTTGCTCCTCACTGATTAGAGGGTGTGGCTTAAAATATTATTTAATCTTGTTGGACAGTTACAATTTATTCCTAAACAGGAACCAAAATAGAAGTTGTACTTCAATAAATTTCCATACCTGTCTTCTCTTCTGAAAAAGTTGGTATATCCCTGTTGGCATAGATTAACCCACTTGAGCCGCTGTCTGTAGGAAATATTAAACTATATATTATATAGTTATGTACTGTATTTTCAGACTGGTATACAGGATTGTAGGAGTCTAGGACGGACCAAGTGTGGCTTAGTCCCACAATACTGGCTTATGTGTGTCTACTTCCTAATGGCATCCATATCTTCTAAAAGGCAAGGCCAATTAACTCGATTTAAGGAAGTCACGCAGGATTATATGGTTGCATGTAATGCCTTCAGTGCCATAACCCTGCTGAAGTATGGAGAAAGCCATGTTAATTATTCAAGTCAAACAGTAAAATGGCAAGTGCTGAGGTTAAACAGTCACGGTTCCTACAGCACTTCATTCTCTGTTTATGCATGCAACTCTCATCAAAGCAAATATTAGATAGTTAAGGTTGTGGTTACTCTGACAAACCTTTTAACAGCTAATTAGACCATGCTTTGGAAGTTGGGGAGGTTCTCCTCTTTGCATAATCTTGGGTTTGGGTTTCCTGATTTCTTAGAAGGGTAGGATCTAGTGACTTAAATGCCTAAATGCTCTGCCATCACTACTTAGGAATTTGGGAATACCACAATCTATATAGGAAAAACAGCTGTTACATTTCCTAGAGTGAAGGAGTACAAGTCTCTGACATGATCCTCCCTAATTAAATTGCTTGGCACTGGGGAGAGGAAGATGCTCTTCATTTTTTTGAGTTTCAGCCTACTGTAAAAACAAGGCAAAGTTAAACCTCCTGTGCAAAGGCAGGTGCTAATCCTCACCATTGGCACTGAAGTTGGTTTTCCTGGGGGTCTCTGGATGGGTCCATGTTAGACCTCTGCTGTTTATTCTTTTGTCACAGCAGCTCTTAATCAAAGGCAGTTTAAAGAATTTTGCTCAAAACGCCAGGAACCCCACATTTTGCTTCCTTTAAAATATATGGATTTAAATTCCTATGCACCAACATACTTCTTAAGTTCCTAATTTTAGACACCTGTTTCTGTTATTCTTTTGAAATGTTAGATTTTTAAATTAATGTAGGGGTCACCTGAGTTGTACACAAAGAGTTCTTCTCGTGCTCACCTATTTCCCCAGAGGTGGTGCAGCACCCTCTTGGTCAGCTCACCTTGACCGCGTGTACCTTTGGCACCGATGAGTAAGTAACAAACTGGGAGCTGTGGGCATGCATCCCTTCACTGAAGCTGTTTACGTTCTGTAGTTGGGGAATTTTTTTTTTTCTTTGTACTGTGCAGTTTTTTTGCCAGTTCTAATTTGCCATGACGTGGTCAGTGCTGTTTCCTTCCGGCTGCTTGCAAGACTCTGGTAGAGATAAGGCTACGTTCACAGTGCATTTTTAACATGAAGCTGAAGATCTGCTTCATGCAGGAACGTGGGGACTCTCTAGATTGTAGAAAGAATTTATTTATTGGTTTTGTCATTTTGACATGGGGATTCAAGATCCAGAGCATTTGACTTGCAAAACAACAACTTTGCTAAATTTGAACTGTGTGTGAAGAAGAAATGTGATATATTTGGGATATCCTACAGCTGAGTAGGTCAGTCTAAGTTTTGTATTTTTACTTTGAATGTACTGTGAAAATGAGAGGTACTAATGAATGTGAAAACTGCATATCGAAATCAAATGAAAAGATGGATTTTTGTCTTGTTAACTTTTGCAACTTTTCCTTAGTCTCATGCTTTTAATATGAAACACTTTGATGTCTTATTTCCTGAAACAGTTCTGTTTCTGGGAATGAAAGTTGACATACATTAATCAGTAAAAGTAATACCTTTGGAAACATAGAAGTGTCTGACTACCTTGGACATAGATAGAACAGTTATAATGTGGAAAGCTTTATTACCACTGCTACTATTCACACTGCTAAATTAATAAATTTTTAATGCTATTTTTTTTATTTTTCTCTTCACAGTGATAAAGGCTATTGAGGTGGGAAGAGCAATTCAGGAAGGGATTTGCCTTGGTTTGTTTCGCTTTGAGAAGAGGAGAACCCCGGAACACTGATGATCTAAGAAATACGAGCACTGATACTTGATTCATTTTGTGCTCCTGCCTTTCTGCCCAGCTGGACATCAGTGAAGCTCTCTGTTCTTTGACATTCAAGAATATTTTTCTTCATATGTGGAGCTGAGACCTGGGAATGCGTTATTATGGCAGCAGTTGTACAGCAGAATGAGCTTGTGTTTGAATTTGCCAGCAACGTCATGGAGGATGAGCAGCAGGTATGGGATGGTGTAAGAAACCGTATTTGTACAAGTCGGTGCTAAGAGTAGTATGAAACACGAGGAAAAAATGTGGTGTAAAACACAAAAAGGAAACATTGAGGTCATTATTGTTGCAGCAGGTCTTTGTGCTGTTTCAAAAGCTTCCTGTTGCTTCCTGTAACTTGCATGCACAGAACAGAAATTGGTTGAAATGTTATAACCACTGCAGTATTGCAGAGACATCCTCCTCCCAAAATGTTTTTCCTGTTTTGCTGATTTGTGCCAGTAGAATCCATGCATATGTGATGTAGAATTCCCAAAATGATGGTATTTTATAGTAGTTTCAACTTCTCTAGTGTGCTAGGATAAAATTCTGAGCAGAAGTAATAGTCACACTGCAGATGACTGGAAGGCGCAGTATGTACCTGTTCATTGTTATTTACAGATTGATTTCTAAATTGTGTTACTGCATGCTGGTTATTCAGAAATAAGCTTGAAAGTAATTTCAGTTGGTTTCTTTTACACTGCAGGGAAAATATGTCTGTTTCTACATGAGCAGACTTTCAGTTAGGCGTTGATTATTTAAACCACATCCTGTGAGTCGTGAAGCTTCAGTGTAGGATTCCTCTTGTAAAAATAATGCAGCTAATATTAGAACTTGGTTAATATTTGAGCTTGCATTTATTAATAAGAAATTAGGTGTCTGAATGCTGTGGAAAAACAGTTCTTAAAAGGCTAAGTACCATGACAAACGGTTCCTCTTTTGTTAGTGTGAAGAGCATTTACTCTCTTCTCTTAAAAAAAAAAAAAGGCAAAACACTTTTGGCTTTATAATCTTGTCTCTGGTTTTCTGTATGGTCTAATATGTGGCTGGGTCACTGGCCTGTTTCTGCTGTCAGAGTCATGTGATCATTTCAATGAACTGAGTGTTGTCTGTCTAAAGTGCTAACTCAGTTTTGGGTGGAATTAGTAATGTAACTTCCTTCCCTGTATTTTTCCAGAGCTTGTGGTAGCCTGGGGATTTAGATATGGGAATTGCACAAGCGTAGTTGAAAACGAGCCTTACTTATTACTTCTGCTGGTTGGTCATTGCTGGCCTTACTTTTCAAGCCAATAGGAGAGGGGAGAGCTGGGGTAGGGAGGGCTATTTCAGTGTGGTTCCTGGGAGGGGTAGTGAGAGCAGACATGGTTTTGTTCTGTTTAGTCATGCGTTCTGCTTCTTGCAATTTCTTCAGAGGTTTACCTGAAAAACCTTAAAAATACTGAAGAGCGCTCAACAGGACAGTAAAACCTTTCTAAACAGAGATTTCTCCAGCTTCAGAACAAACTCAACCTTGATGTTTATCTCATAACCCCTCTAAATCCCACTCTAGATGAAGTCTAAGAAAAGAAGATGCCCTATAGCATACCCTAAAGGTGATGAAATCAAAGATGGGAAAGGCCAGAGATAGAGGGTGTATAGCAGGAAGTCCATTGCTGCAGTCAGATGCAAGCTCCTTTTAAGTCACGGAGTTCACTTTGTTCAAATATCAAAGATGCAGATAGCCAGCTAGATGGCTACATGAAAGAAAATCTTAAATAAAGAGTAAAGTCCTGCACAGGGAAGCTTCCCTCCTGGGAAGCTGGTAGAAGGTTTAGTTTGGCCAAGAGTTCATAGTACATTAGCCTGAAAAGACTGCTTCTTGCTTACACTTGATTGACCTGCTTCTTAGCACACAGGAGCTATTCCTACTCCTAAAGTTTTTAAATTCTTAGATTAGTTGTATTTAGGAATGGATAACACAATTTGTGTACTTTTGGCTTTCTAAGTGCTCTATGTTGGGCAAAAGCTTTTTTTTGGATCTTCATTGTATACAAAAGGTGTCATTTAACTCATCTTTGGATAATTATTTTTGCAATGCCCCCACAAGCTGGCATTATAAGAACTTCGGTACTTTTCTTTTTGTCAAAGCTTTGCCTGGAGCTCTCTTGTGCCAAGAGCTGCTGGGACATGGAACAGCTGTGGAGAGAGGTTCGGGGTCTAAGTGGCAGCTATGCTCACTATTTCAGGGAAGTCGTAATTCATGGCTATTTTGTTTAATTTTATTTAAGTCTTGGTTAAACAATCATAAATTATGAACAGTCCATTTGCAAATGTAAGCATTCAGCAGCAGATGCCAGTGGGAGGGGCTCAATCACATGGACCCCTGTGAACGGGAAAGGCTCGCTCTTATCAGCTTTATCCTTTGCAGTTTAGAAAAGAATGATTTTATAATTTTTTGGTTTTCTTGGAGGGTTCACTTACCACACAGTAGATCTGTGGTGATGAAAAAATGAAATTAAAATATCCTTGTAATTTTCAGAAGGGGACAAGTGGCTTGGGCTAAGGCTACTGATACATGGCTTCTGCTACATGTCAGGGATCTGGTTAAAATAGAGAGTTTGCTTTTTCTTTTTCTTCCTTTCTGTGTTTTTGTTTTGTTTGTTTGGGGTTTTTTTTTGTTGTTGTTGGGACAAAAGGAGACCCTGCACACATAAAACTGGGCAGGAGTTCCTACAGGCTTTGGCTGAGTCAATGCCACTGTCTAAACCTGCTTCTCTTCCTATCTGCAGCTTCTTCTTTTAATGCCTTTTCATTTAATCCTTTGTGAACTTACTAATGTGATATTTGATAAGGACATTCTTAATTTAAAAAGCTGAATAAAAGCAGCCACAGTGGCTAGATCCCTAGTAGGAAGTTTTAAATGGTGCCAGGGACAAGTTGAATCATTACAACCATTAAATTGCTAACATGGTTCCCAGCATGACTGCTCTTGTGCTCTCTCAGGTGGCTCTGATGTGTGTAGTAACCTGTGCCTGAAGAGCCCTTCTATATCTCTGGGGGATGTTTCTCTCTTCCCTCCTCCTGATAAAGAGGAGTCCAAGACCTTAGGTTGAGTCATGACTTCTGCACCATTATCTCATGACTAGATTTGCTCTGCCACATTCGCTGATATTGCCATGGGCTTTCAGAAAGATTAAGCTACCTGGTCAAGATGAAAGTCTACATTTTTTGGCTATTTGCAGCTCCTGCAGAAGGTTCCTCCCCCTTATCCACTTTCAGTTTTTTGAAGACTTTAAGGAAAATATGAAATCTGTCATGAGGCTGTCTTCCCAGAAAAGCAAGCATCGTATGTGTGCCTGCAGCATCCCTTTGTGCAGTTTGGTCACTTCTCAGACACTGGCATTGGGAACACCTTTAAAGTCAAGAGGCTGCCTCTGCACAGAGACCTTCAGCATGGGAAAACCAAAGGCTGTTTTCTAGTCACTAAGGTCACTTTGTTTCATTCTGTTTAGTTTTCTGGGGTGTTTTATTTGTTTTTGGAGTTTTTTTCTTTTGTTTGCTTTTTAAATATAAATGGCCATCTTTATTGTGAGTCTGGATTCTGTTGTTTGGTTAAAAAGACAGTTGGTTTTTCCCAGAGGTTGCTTTCTCCCTTTTTTCCCCATGTAACTTTTGCCTTCTACTATCTATTGTGTGCATTTCTTCCCACCCATCATTCACTTGCACAAAATTTATTCCACACCAGTTAGAAGCTAGTCACCATATTCCTGGAACAAGTTGTCATCCTTAAAGACTTGTAGTATGAGAAGACAGTACCTCCAAAGCAGAAGAAATTCCCTTTCTTATTTTCCATTTCCATGGCCAGGATGGTGTTTTGATCTTCTTTCAGTTAGTGACAGTTCATAAGACAATTTTCAGAGAAAAAAGGAAGCACCTTGTCAGCATGTGTAACACAGTAGAAGAATTAGAGAGCAGGAAGGATGATTGCTGCTTCTAGTCCCCGGAGTGGGACAGGGTTCAATTTTCAGGGGATTACGGAGTATAGCCAATACTTTCGTGGACCTGCTCATGGGACTTCCCATGGACTTCAGCATCTGTATGAAGTTTGCACTCCTCTGAATTGGTGAAGGTCGGTCTACAGGGATTTGGTGTCTAAGATTTGGGAAGGTTTCAGCAGTAGCTCAATTGTTTTATGTATCCTGCAGACATGGGAGATGGGTTGAAGCCAAGTCAAAGCTTTTCTGGAGCTAGGGTGTCATATTGTACCTGTATTTTGTATGAGAAAGATGAAACAGCAGAAGTAGGAGAAATTTTAAAATACGCAAATTGTTCTTCTGTCGATCTCTGTATTGATTTCTTGAAAATTATTGCTGACACTGGGACTTTTTTAAACTTAGGTGGGATAGTTTGCGCTCTTCCTTTTTGCTAGGGCCTATAGAAGCATGTTTGTATTAGAAATAAATTATTTTGTGATCTTGCTATTAGAGAGGTAATTTAATTTGTTTTTATTTAATCACTACCTTGTGGTTCTTAATTTAATGTTTTCCCTGTGTGTAATTCTCATTACACACTAGCTTCAAAGGGAGCCATAGTAAAAAAGGGCTCTTTTGCAGTTCCAAATGTGTACAAAGTTATTTTTGTGTCTTACAAAACAACAGAGCTAGAGGAAGGTTTAGGGTCTCAACTGGGATTCAGGTGCTTTCAGTGAAATCAAGAACTTTAAAGGAGTACCGAGGTGAGATTACCTCACAACAGCCATATGTACATCTGTGTGCATTAGTATTAGCTTTTAAAACTGAGTGAAAGGCTTGTTAATGAAATCATAACCAATTGCAAATATTGTGGAAAAAAGCAATGACCACTTCCACAAAAATGCATTTCAACTTAAATTTGTTTGCAGTTGTGTGAATGCTTTTCTCAATAGGAGCATATTAGAATTTGTTCCCTCCTTTCCTTTTTACAGCCATGGCAGGAAGGAAAGTCCATACATTGTACCACTGCAGGGTATGAGCTGGAAGCAGGTGTAACAATAGATTTAAAATAAAAGGCCACAAGAAGTGATATTTTATCTGTTTCTTCCAGTTCAAAACTGTGATTAAGTTAAAGAAAAGCACGTTTAAAATGTCTTACTGTGAGTGAATGCTTTTCTGTTCGTCTCCAGTCTTTTGGAACCATAGTGTGTCAGCAACTTCCTTGGATAGTCTGGCACCAAGTTCAGGTGAAGAGGTATTGCCCTACCATGGGCGTTTCTCTGCCTGCAGACGGATGCAGCGACCGTATCAGAGTATGTGCATGATGATTGTTTCTAGACATGGTCAAAATACAGTTCAGTCTTGCAGAGCAGTTCACATCTGATCATATGGATCAAACCAAGTACTGCTGAGCCGTGTGAAGCAGCACGGGTCAGTACCACAGGAAACATTTTGGTCACTAGTGAAGTGTATTTTAGAAACACATGGATGTTTGGGCTTTTGTGACTAGGTTTCATAGCAGGGTGAATAGGGTGCAATATAAATAGGGCTTTGAGAAACTGGTCTGAAAACATGTGACAATCAGCTGATTTTATCTGTATTTTGTTTATTATTCTGAAACATTTTTCTACAACTTGTCCTCTCAAGCCAGTGGCATGAGCATTGGTCATTAGAGAAAGGACAGTGCTGAGCCAGAGTAATTTTCTTCTCCAGAAGAAGTTACTGTTTGGCTTATCTTGAGCACGGACAACTCGACTTGTCACTGCAGACACTGCAGCTACTGAGCTGCTGTGAGGGCGGAAGTGGGCAAGAGGAGCGCGCCTTGCTGCGCAGCTGTGGCAGGCAGGGAGGAAGCTGGCCACTTGCTGGTGAGTGCGTGGGACACAGATGCCTGCACCAGAAATGAGCACCCCATCACCTCCACCATTTCACAGTCAGTGTAGAGAAATAGGTGGTTTTAGGCCATGATTCATTCTATCGTGGCACAGGAGCCTAAAACTGGAATTTGTAGGGAATTTGTGCCCTAGAAATACTGTTTCTGTTGGCTGGGAAGGAACCTTGGGGTTCCTAGCTCATGTCCAAGTGCCTGCACCACAGCTGTCTGTAACTTAAATCCCAAAAGTTATGTATTGTGGCATATTACGGAAATGGAGGTATTTGAACTATTTTTAGAACATAATTGTATCTCAGGAATGAGGCTATAATGGACCATCTACCTTGTAGCTTATGGAACGTATTGTAGAAAATAAAACTTCTTTTTAATGCATGTAGTTTTTTGTCTTTCCTCTCTCTTTACAGTGCTTTATCCTTTTTTATTGATGTGACTTTTATTTAATCAAATCTATTTGTTTATTCTTGCCTGGAAGCAAATAGGATCAAGGATGTTAGGGTCAGTAAACAAATAGGATGCAAAATGAACATGACTTTTTCTGAGGAACAGTAGGGACCTCTTGGCCATCAATGATTTCTGGTTTCTCAGCTCCAGCATGTTGCAGCATTGGTTAGAGGTGCCCCCAAAGGCGTAGGGTGACAGCTGTCCCGTTGCTTGACTTGATATACACCTGTCATCTGGTGATATGATTGCACAAGAGGGCTTTGACTAGTTTGCACTTTGTTCATTTTTATTGATCGTCTACCATATTGATCTCTTTTGAAATGCTTGATAAAATAGGTCATTATTTGTTGGGTCTTTTTTTTTAATTTTAGTTTTGTTGGCTTTTTTATTTTTTAGGACACTGTCCATGATAGAAGCCCTTTAAAATGCTGGTTTTGTATTTTAGTTCTTCTTTTTTTCCTGGTTCCCCTTTACCACAGTTTTTGCTGAGACATGTTTTACAAAACACAGAGCAGTGGTAATTACTGCCTTTTAAACCTTCTAATTGCACTTTCTACTTTCAGTACTTAGGGTCCAGACTCTTCCCTAGGGGAGGCTTACTCCCATAGCTGTTGTCTGTGTTGAGCAGATAGTTCTGATAGCATTTGCTGTCTGTGATGGTGTGCATAGTGGCAAGAGAGGGAGATGAGTAATTCCTAAACAAGGGCACAATCATACAGTTGTTTTTTTCCCTTGGGTTTTTAACTTGTGTGGTTAAAAAAACTACTTGATCTTCCTTTCAATACCTGAAGGGAACCTACAAGAAAGATTGAGACTATATACAAGAGCATGTGGTGACAGTTCAGGTGGGAATCGCTTCATACTTAAAAAATGGTAGGTTTAGATTAGTTGTTAGGAAAAGGTTCTTTACTGTGAGGATGGAAGGGTACTGGAACAGGTTGCCCAGGAAAGCTGTGGATTCCCCATCCATGGAAGTGTTTAAGGCCAGGCTGGATGGAACTCTGAGCAACCTGATGTAGTGGAAGGTGTCCCTGTCCATGGCAGGGCGGTTGGAATTCGATGATCTCTAAGGTTTCTTCCAACCCAGGCCATTCCATGATTCTATGGTCTGTACATATCTGTGCTCTTCTGTGGAGGGTGGGACCAAATGTACATATACTGGTTTTCTCAGAAATAAGTTTTAGCAACTTTTTAGCTCTTTTTCTTGTTTTTAAGCTTGAGACACTTATAATGTGTTTTATTTTTGTAGTAAGGGAACCTTAGAGTTACACTAGACTTTATTTGAACCTATTCTGCTATCAGTCTGCTATGACTTTCTTCCTGCAAATGGCATTTTAAAAGACTCCCTTTGCAAAATACAGTGTCTGTAGTAGATGTTATTTGCTGCAAACCTCTTCCTGTTGAGTGGTTACCTTTTCGGAGAGTATGTCTCTTATTATTATTGCTAGTCAGTTTGATTTCTGTTTTCCAGCTGCCTCTTTTCTTCTTTATCTGATGCAAAATGACTGTCAAGACTGAAGGATGATGTCTAAAAGCAGGCTTAGGAAGGAAAGTGCTGAGGGGGCTGTGGTATGAGTAAGGTCAAATGACTAAAGCCATAAGAATTAGAGAGGGAATGTATTACAGCACTTACATCAACCCGTTACACCCCTTCCTTCTGTAGCAAGCATCCCCTGAAACAGTGATATTAAATAGTGTCTCATAGAAAGTTTGGTGCCTGTGAGACCTTTTTCCTGTCCTTACAGCCACAGGACTCCTTTACACTCAGTTTGATAGAAAGAGCAAAAGGTGAAGGTGTTAGTGGCAAGTTTCTTACCCAGTTTTATTGCCAGCAAAATTTAGCACTTACTGTGTTGTGCCACTCCTCTGTATTGTCAGCTTTAACGCTTCAAAACCATGTTGTGCAGGTCTGGTGTTACGTACTGAAGTACAGTCAGCACAGCAGATACTACAGCAATATTCAGCCTCTAGCTCCTGGTGGGACACTGCTGCTAATTTCTTCTGTGTGCTAAAAATCATCTTGTCCTTTAGTACTCCCTCCTGACAGTGTAATATCCAGGTGGTGTAGTATAGGTCTGTTGAAGTATTAGTCATTAAGTAGTTAGATTGGATACAATCTAACTAATATTTTGTTGTTTCTTTTCTTTCTACACCTCCCAGCTTGGTGATCCATCTATTTTCCCTGCTGTCATCGTGGAACATGTTCCTAGTGCAGAGCTCCTACATAATTACTCTGGCTTAACCTGCGTGGATGAACCTAGTGACATGATCACTGAGAACTCTCTGGATGTCGCAGAAGAGCAAATCATAGAAGATGATGATATCACCCTCACAGGTTGGCAATAAATCATTTCTGTGCCATGTCTTTGCACCGAGGTGGCCGTGACTAATGGTGGAAGAAAGTTTAAGGACAAAAAACAGCAGGGAGCAAAATGAAGAGTGGTGTTGAATGCTGTTATTTCTGTACCAGACAGAGAAAATGACATTAATATTGTTAGCAGGTGGCTTGCAATCCCAGCTGCACAGCTGATAAGGGTGAAGAGTTTCATCCATCAGCAGCGATTAAGGCAGAGTCCTGCTCAGAGTACCAACAAGGTTTTCTTTGTTCTTCATAGGTTTTGTTTGCTTTTACTTAATAGGTGGTACATTCCTAAGTAAACATATATACCAAAAAGCAGGAATATGCAGCTCGAGTAGATGTACTGCTTTAACTTCCTGAGGGTATACAATTATAAATTAAAATGTGCGCGCTAGCATGGCTTATTGGTGTAAGTATACTCAGCATAGTATTAATTTTGGATCTCTAATAATGGTTAACACCTAAAATACAGATATTTTTTGTAAATTCTGTTAGAAAAGGTAGCTCCAAAGGAAAAAAATTCTCAAGAGGAAAGCGCAGAGATACGGCACATTTTTTAAACACAACCCCTCACTGAATACGTGTATTTGAAGCACTTTTGCAGAAAAAGTCACAAAGGTGGGGTAGATACTTTACAGAGAGTTTTCTTTCAGTCACTAGGCTCCACACCTGGACTGTCTCCAGGGATGGAGACATCTTGCTGGTTTCACTCATGCTTTTGACATTATTTCCAAAGACATGCTATGATACAATCTTTTACTACCAAAAGCAAAACAAGAACTCAACATAACTTGATATGAGGAACAGTTCACAGAGTAAATTGATATGAGCTGTTCTCAGTAAATGATTTTATCTGATGAAAATGGCTGATTTTTTTTTATAGTAGTGAATTATCTGTGTACACACTGTGACCATACAAATAAGTTAGGTTATTATTCAAGAAGGTTTTACGTACTCAAACAGTATTTCAAATTGAGACCTCTTGCCAACTTGCTGTTCATATTAATTATTCACACTACAACTGGCATTTCCCCAGTGTGTTACTTAAGCACCACTTAATGCATCCGTGTAAATTTCATAGCAGATCATTTCTGTGAATCCATATTCACTGTAATATATTGCCTGTGAATTTTTACATGTATGAGTAATTGTGATACTCCACTTCTGTGAATGCCCTTGTTAATCTTTTTTTTTTTTTTTTGTTGTTGCTGGTCACATGAGAAGGGTTTGCAAATTGCTGCCAGAAACTGAAAATATTTAATCCTTGTAACTGATGGTGTCCAAGGGTTTCTGGGATACTTTGGAGGCAGACAAATACGGTATTGTTCCTGTCATCCATTGTAGTTCAAGAAATCTGGTTTTCTTTAAAGGCAAAGTCCTTAGGAATTGAGAGCTGCCACTTTGTAGAGATGATTGTTGTGGAGGAGATGCTAACTAATTATCTGTTTCACAGTCTCCATCCTGTTCATGCTGTGAATTTCCCTAGAAGGGAGGGGGGATGAATGCAGTCCGAGCAGGGACCAGCACTGTGTTTGGAAAGCTCCTGCTCAGGACAAGGCAGGCAACACTGGTAGCTCTGGCAGGAAGCTATCCATCCCTCTAGTGGGGCAGAATTTGGGGCCCAGGGGTGTGAAGGCACCCCACAGGAGAAGAGAAGAGGACACTGGGGAGGGAGGCCCCTGTTATCTCCGTGCCCACTGCGGACAAGCATTGGCTGTGGCCACAGCTGCCCACTTGAGCTTCAAGACTGCTGTGTGTAAGAGACCCAGTTCAAGTATAGCTTGCTATAGGCTGCCTCTGAAATGGGGCTAATCGTAGCTGAATTTTCCCACCTACTCTATTTTTCAGCTGTTTTGTTTCTTTCTCCCTTCTTTGAAGTTTCCTTCTTGATTTTATTCATGGGCGTGTTTGCTCTCAACAGTGAAATGCGTTGTTTTGCTCTTTGAAGTTAGTACCAGTCTTTTCAGTCATTTCCACGTTATGCCTTTGAGAGAGGATCAGACATCATAAAGACTGTACTAATTCCACATTAAAATATTTATAAGGCTGATGTTCACAGCGAAACAATACTGAAACCGCCCTAATTTATGACTAAACATTACTGTGTGATGACTGCTTAATATGAAGGATTTAGATTTTTTATAGTTACTAATTTTTCAGTGCTATTTTATGACTGTCATCCACTGGGCTTCTCTTGTCTCCTAGGTTTACAGAAATTAGCAGTAAACCTTATGAAACTGAAGCAGTTAGTTTTTAGGGATCTAGCTGCAGAAGAGTAGATGCTGATAGGTTTTTTCATCTTTAGGATGTAGCTTCAGCCCTTCAAAAGCACAGCTATCACACATTGGTGATTACTTACCTGTCATATAAATTATAACCTGCAGAAAACTAAACTATAAGAACAGCATCTGTTGCACATGAAACCCTGCTGAGGCACGGCCAGCAATCAGCTTTTTAGCTGTGTTAATGCTCATGCTGTAATTTTTTTGTAACGAATAGGCAGACGTGCCTTATCACCCTCCTCTTTAGAAACACTTCTCCCTGGAAGAACTGCGATGGCAATTTTATGGTCAGTCTGTTGCCAGTCTTACGGGATTTTAAACGATTAACTGTCATGTAGTGAAGGGTGATTAACAAAAATAATTAGAGCATTTGGCTTTGAATGAAGTTTTATCTTTAAAGGGAATACTGAAATTTTTTTTCTCTGAAAAATACAGGGGATAATGTTTTTTGCAGAAGAATTCTGGGCAAATTTGTCAGATGGTACAATTTGCTACACTTTGTGTCTCTTATTAATGTGGCTAGTTATGGATATAAGTTGCACAGGAAGGAGGAACTAATTGGATTATGTAATTCCTGAAAGCATTTTTTATTCTTGTTACAGTTCTTTTTTTAACTTTGTCATGTTTGGTGAGTTTGATTTATTAAAAACCACAGTTAATCAAAGTCTGCTATTTTCTGTTTCACCTGTTCTGGCATTGTTTTCATGGGATCAGGGAAGTGGCTGCACTGAGACAGCTTGTGGTGGGGGATGAGAGAGGAGGGATAGAAAGTTTGCATTTCGATGTCCCGTGTCCTAGTCTGAATAGGGAGCATGGAAGTGTGCATTTTCATAGATCGATAATGGTACTTAAAAACCAGTTCAGAAATTATTTTGCAACATTTTGAAGTTTGGTAGTATTTGCTTAGTACATTTTGTGCAGCTCTAGCTGTCCTGCACAAACCAGTGTCTTTGGTGGTCATTTCTGATGTTGCAAAGAAATCCAAAGGAGTAGTTAGGTGGAAACTGAACTTCGTAGTGTTAATCTGTGAGGACTGTGAGTTGATGAGATGCCAGTTGTAAAAAAACGGGTTTTGGTTTCAGTTACTTTGTAAACAAATTATTCATGGCTGCCTGTAGTTCTGGTTAAAACCAGAGAGGGTTTTTTTATATACCTCCTCAATGAGGTAATTTTCTTTACCAATTATAAAGCCTTATTTGAAAAAGGAAAATGGTGATTTGTAGGTCTCCCGAAATATCTGTGCTTTTAAACTCAGTTTTCCAGTGTCAGATAACAATCAGCTCAGAGTGGATACTAGAAAGTGCTTAAATTTAACAGCCAGCTATTCTGCAAAAGGCGGGGTCTGTCCATGTCTAATGGATCTCTTTCTTCTGTTAGCAACTTTGGATTTCTTCTGACATTATTTTGAGGCTCTGCAGTCCCTGTTTTTGTCTCTATTAAAACCAGCAGTGAACTTAAACACAGCTGTGGCTAGCACAGCCTTTACCTTAGCCAGGACAAGGACTCGCGTTGTCCACTCTCCAGAGCTGCCAGCCACCAGGGAAGCAATGGGAGTGGGACAGGATTGCCCAGAGTGCTGTAAAAATTTCAAAAAAGGCACTAGACAGGAGGAGGAAAAGCAGGACTTTGAACTGAGGTGGGGAACTTGCAACATGAGGCATAATTTCAGAGCAGAAAGCTGTGTTTGGGCAAGCCTTGTGCTAATGCTGATTCATAGGGAACCTGGATTTGCAGTAACTGGGCAGAAATTGGCATGCAGATACAGAGGCTTATGTTTGTGGCTTGCTCAGATAAACAAAAACTTGTACTCTGGGAAAAACTGAAGATACTTTTAGGTGTGGTTTTCCCCCTCCCCTCTCTATTTTTCGCCTTTTTCTTCATCCTTTTTCCTTTTTCTTACCCATTTTTTCTTCCCTTCCTCTTTTTCCCTTTTTCATTTCTTTCTCCCCCCTCCCCCTTTTTTCCTTTTTTAAAAAAGTTTCTGCCTTTTTCAGATAACATTTGAAACCTGATACTTCTCAGAAACGACACCCCACCCCATTTTTTCAGGTCTGACTTTGGCAAAGTGTGAAAAAGAAGCCGTTTCATTCCAGTTCTTCTTAAATCTGGGACTGTATCATAACAGCCAGTGATTGAAATACCATTCTGCAACATTATAGAAAAGTTAAAATAAGAGACACCATCTTGCCTTTGGTAGCTGTGTTGGTTATCTCTGAACACTGTCTCATGTTGAGGGATGCAAATGAGCATCTTCCTGTTACAAGGATAGAGAGGTGGTCCTCCACTTATTCTGTGAGGTGCCCCACACCTTGTTTATGTTAGCTCTTGAGTTCTTGCAATTTCACTTGCTAACCCAGCAATACAACCAAAACCTTTTCAGACATTTTATAAATCTCAGTTGCCTCACTGTGTGATGAAAAAAGTGTGAAGCCTGGCATGTGTTAAGTGACAGAAGTTTGGATCATGAACCAGGGGCAGAGATGGGAGGAAAAACTACAACCCTTGGTTTTTTCAGCAACGGGGAAATACTAACTTGTCTCAAACCACTTTGTGAAGTCATCTTCTCCAAAGGTGCTTGAAGGGTGTTGGCAAGAGCATTGGAGTGGTTAAGAAACTTAATTCTGACATTCTGTGCTTGTGGATAGAAAGATAGTGCTGCTGCTTAAAGGGAATACATCTGGTCCAGGTAGCTCTGCCAGCAAGCTGCAGAGCGAGGTGCAGATTAAACTCGGGGTGGGAGACAGAGACAAGAGGCTGTGAACTGCCAACCTTTGGGATAAAAAAGGGCACCAAGGTGGCATCTGGGCCAGGCAGATAAGGAACAGTGAGAGAGACAGTAGGAACCAAGAATCACTGATCTTTTGGATAAGAAAGGAGAACAAGACAGGTGACAGCAGTGGCGGTGAGGTTGATGGACACAGAAAGGAAGAGAGAGACTTGCCTGCAGGTAGACCATGAGGCTATAAAAACCCAGGGGTTCCTTGGTTGGGATCATCCTTGGGGGCACCAGCTCAGGCTGTTCCTGTGTCACTGTGCTGTGAATAAATGGCTCTATGGAATGAGACATCTAAAACTCCTCCATGGGAAACCTGGGGTAGAACTGGTGAGGAAACCTGGTCTGTGTGAGTGGGGTGTATGGGGAGCCAAGGGGGAACCCACTGGTCACTGGAGCCACCTGCTGTGAAGGGACTTCGGTCCCAGCAGTGGCGATCTCTGGCCTTGGGATGTGACTGCCAGTGAGTCTCGTAAATGGTCAGACTGGGAAGTTTCCTTAACGTGCTTATGTTTTTCATGAGCATCAAATTATATTAGTTTCTATGTTTACATTATTTATATGGCTATTATATGTTCCTTTCATTAGTCTTGGATAGGGATGGTAAACTTCTAGCCATATGGTGTAACAGTGATGTAAAGCTGGTAGTCTCTTCCTTATTGGATTTTTTTGTTGTGTACCCTCAGGTTACTTTAACATGTACCTTAAGCATTTTAATTAATGCTCAGAAGCTTTAGCTTATCTAATGGCTGCCCTCATGAGATGGATGAGGAATTGTCTAGAAGTCAACAATTTTGAAAAGCTTGCCAGCCTTCTATATTGCTTTTCAAATTTCATATTTGCTTTCCAGTGTGTTCTTGGAGCCTGCACTGTTAGCCCTACCTGTAATTCCCATGAATTTGAATGGTTTAGGATTCAGTTACACCTTTACATCACATGGTCTCTAACAGAACTTGTGGAATATTTTCTTGTCTCTCCTCCAGGCTCAATAACTGGATAGTTTTGATGGGCATGTCTTATTTATGGAATTCACTTCTGTTCCTAGAACCACAGAATTTTTAGGGTTGGAAAAGACAGCTCAGATCATCAAGTCCTATTGTCAACCCAGAACCACCACCATGTTCACCATTAAATCATGTCCTCAAGTGTCATGTACACGCTTTTCTGTGGATAAGACATTGGAGCACCATAAGAAGTTAGCAATATTGTGGTTTTGAATAATCATCTCTGGAATATTGCTTGTGGTAGTGATATTTCTTAGTTTCATGAGTGTTGTGTTTTGCTGCATGTGCTTATCAACAAAGAGAGGGGTTAGAAAGATGAGGCAGAATCAAAAGGTTTGTGTTGGGGTTGTTTGGGGTTTTTTATACCTGCAATCTGAAAAATATACTGCAGTAAATAAATTATTGCAGTGTTCATTTTCTCCCCAGCTAATCTGTTGCTACACATCTAAGTAGAAGACCATGTTTATCACTTTTTCTTTTTTTTTCCTGGAACTGAAATAGGAATAAATATCACGTTAACCTTTAAGTCTAGTTTGTAGCTTCTTAAGAATTAGTTTTTCTCCCTTGGTTTTAGTTGAAGCATCTTGTCATAATGGAGATGAAACAATGGAAACAATTGAGGCTGCTGAAGCACTTCTCAATATGGACTCCCCTGATCCTATGCTGGATGAAAAAAGAATGAGTAAGTTTTTTTATGAAAATCCAATCTGTATTTTCCAGGTTTATTTGTGAAACGAGGAGGGATTCACTGTAGCATGGTTGCATGGAATTAGTAAGGTTTTTTTTTATAACTTCCAGATAGCCTTTATGTACATAGTTTGGATGTCAGATATCTAGTGTTGTAAGCAGTGAAGGATTTCATTGCCGTGCCAGAGTTGAACAGGAAAAGAAAGAGTCAAAAATTACAGAGGGAAAATATGAATGAAGTTGGATGGTTTAGATTGCAGTGTTTTGTTTGGTTGATGTTTTATGTTGTCATGATAAAAGAATATATACTTACATGTGCAGATTGCCTTAAATATGAATGTGAAAAAACAAATAATTGTGCTTTTTGTGGGGTGGGTTCTGTCATTAAATTGTTCTAGCAGTGCTTTTGCTTTGTGTAAAATGTTGTCAGCACATATATTGAATTATAAACTAGTCTTCTCTCACTTGAAGGACTTAAATGTCAGTTTTATTTTATTCTATATTTGAATTTTTACTCTAAAGCCAGCTTTTAAAAGTCCTCATGGCTATGTGAAAATACTCCTTTTTGTTCCTTTTCCTTAAGCAACTATGTTTGGTGCAACTGAAGAGGAAGAAATGGTGCCTCCTATCACACACGTGTCAGTCACGCTCGATGGGATCCCTGAGGTGGTGGAAGTTCACCAAGCCCCAGACCCTTACTCTGAATCACCAGAGACTCCAGAATTTGAACAACCAAAGAAGAAAAAAGGTAAGATGCTACCAGAGAACAGCAGTGTGGAGCAGGAGAGTAGTGGGTGGCACGGTCGCTTCCCTGTGAGTGTCTGGAACCCTTCTGGTTGTCAGGCCAAGGTAACTGAGTGGGTTCAGCCAGAAATGCAGGGAAAGCATTTTCTTCCTGGATAGCGTGAGCGCATGTAAGGGTGCTTAGACTAATGCTGTTGTAGAGGTAGCAATGATGGCTTATCCTACAGGCATTTCTGCTTGTTCCTATCTGTAGTTTCTTCTTCAGAGCAGAATTGCAATACAAGCCATTTTGCTGCTCTGAATCATGAAGTAGTTTCATTAGCTCTTAGCTTCTACTGAAGATACTTGATTGATTCAGAATATGGGATGAGAATTGTGAGGGATTTTTAGCTTTTCTTAAATATTGCTGATTTTTTTTTTATTAATAGCTGCACACTGTAGCAAGTGTTAGTCCCATTTGTACTAGATTACATGGGATAGTGATGTTCCACTGCAGTTGGTGCTGTGCCAAAGAGTAATGAAGTGCTATTAGCCAGACATTCTGCTCCTGTTTTCCCACTCTGCTTCAGCATGAACCCTGTTAGAGGCTCTGAAGCCTGTGTCTGCAGGAAAGGAGTCATGCTGCAGATAGATGTTAAATGCTCTTGCACCAAATTAATATAAAAAGAAAAATAAACTAAGGAGGTTATGTTTCTGAAACTAATCCTAGAGCTCATCCTAGAGCATGAGGACTTGTACAGGTTCTCTTGTGTAACAGCCTTCCAGAATAAGGTTTCTGCTACCCAGACATACATTTTTGCTGCTACTTTTGCTGCTAATTCCAAATGTTGGGAATTGTTATATATAAGAGAGATCGTATTGGCCTGTGAAGATCTTGGGAAGCCTCCTGATCCCCGTGTATGTCACAAGGTTTCATAGGGATGGGTGTGGGTCAGGAAGTCTCTGATTCCCCTAAGAAAGCTGAACTGAAACTGCTGTGGAGGAGAGCTTTACCAGCAGCTGCCCCAAAAGTGCTGCTGGGGAAGCTGCTGTGGCTGTGCACACTACTGTGAGATAACCAACTGTAAGAGGATTTTAAACTGGGGGGTTTTTGTTTGTCTTTTCTTCCCTTCTTCTTTTTTAATGTTGACTGCTATGTGGGTCAGAACGAGGAGCTGCTGTCTGCCAGACATTTAACCTCTTTGGTTTGATGCTTTCATACTCTTTCGTGTTGTGCTTCTGCTTACTCCCACTCCTTCCTCTTCCCTAGCTGTAGGTTAGAAAACCAGTTGCTTCACAGAAAATATGTGTATTTGTTTTAGAAAAAAAATACAAGAAAAAATGCATCAGCTTGGTGTTTCATTAAGTACTAGTTTTCATTGAGCTTGAGACTTTGTGAGATAGGTGGTATAGTCTGAGTGATGTAGAAGTGTTATTTCTGAATCTCTGGGGATTTGTAAGGCATTGTTGTACAAGAACTGCTACAAAATGTTATTACATTTGTAGTGCAGTCTAGGATAAAGTGCATTATGTGGGTGGGATTCTTTGGGGGGTTGGTTTGTTTGTTTGTAGGGTTATGGGTTTTTTTTTTAAGTACACTTTGTTTCCCTTTTTTGGTCAGTTTTGAGGTGTGGCAAAGCATGGTGATCATTTTGCCCTATACATATCTCTTGTGATTTTGTAAGGTTTTTATAGATG
The DNA here is from genome assembly GCA_013399225.1 of Rhipidura dahli. Classification (NCBI taxonomy): domain Eukaryota; kingdom Metazoa; phylum Chordata; class Aves; order Passeriformes; family Rhipiduridae; genus Rhipidura; species Rhipidura dahli. The sequence goes on along the minus strand of VXAC01003560.1, from coordinate 204,518 downwards.
TTATAGACCTCTTTTACAGACTTCTAGCATATATAAGCCATTAGCTAAATGTAGAGGGATTCATAGTGCAGAGCATTGCCAGCTAACTGGGCCAGAATGGCCCTGCCAAGTAGAGCTCCTCCAAGAGAATGTTCACCAGAAGTAATGTGGTGATTTCACTTTCTTTCCTTTTGGCCTTACTGCTGCAGCAGGAGAGCTGTATCCACCCATCTGCTCAACTCCAAACCCATGTTCAGCATGATGTTTGTACTCATCAATGTCTGAGCACTGAGCTCCCCAGCTACTAATCAGAAAGACAGGAAAAACAGAGGGATGTCAGACAAAGAAACTTGGAAATCTGCTATATTAATACCTTCAGGTCTGTGTTTGCTGTGGAAGATATTTGGCAGCAGGTGGTCACATAAGTTATATACATCATATTTTATATATATACCATTTAGTTTGTTTCTACATACATTATTTTTTAAACAAAACTCAGTGAAAATAGTGCAAGAAAATGGATTTTACATTTTCTGGTGTGGTATAAAATATTTAATCAGGATGAACATCTCACTGCCTAATATCACCTTAATTTGTAGCATGAATTTCTAACCTAAAGTGTTTTACAGCTGCAGAAATAGGAAAGTGAAAATACCAATTGTAAATCTGATTAGCTATCCAAATTATGGTAGCCCCACATTAGGCTTAGCTCTTGCACACTTTTTATCCTTCCTCTATGTAAAATTCTCTCCTAAAAAGGAATTTAGTGATGTACTCTGAAAAATAACAAATTCATGCTCTATTGAAGCGAAGGAGGAAGCGTGCTAGTGCTAAATGTGCTTTCAAAAGATATCTTCTTTTAAACAAAGGAAACATATCTGGTGTGTCTCTGTTAACTGTTTTTTTGATGGTATCAGTCAGCACCCAGAGATTATAGCTCACAGTGTAGTCTGAAACTATCCAAATAAAGGATCTCTAGCCCAGATATACAGCAGTAACAGCAATACATTTCTGTAAACAAGTTTCGCATTCTTCACAGGTTTCTAATTTTGGATGGGCTTCTGGTAGAGTCCTGAAGGAGTCTAGGCTGAAGAAAGAGAGTCTAGAGTTGCTCTTGCAGTCGTATTTATATTTAGTAGCCTAGGTTATCTCTAATTAGAGGTGCATAATTTATATAGGATCAGTATTTAAGTTTCCTGAAGCTGACCAGGAGTAGTTCAGTGGTGACCTAATTGAGCTCTCATCCACTTAATTTACTTTTAAGAACAGAACTCATTTAGACATAATGTCTAAATTAGTGATATCAAAATAGCACTCCCTACTCCTTAATGGCTACATTTACACCTTTTCAAGAGGAGAAACAAGACAACAGAATTTTCCCACAGCCCTAGGTGGGGAAAGCACTTAGCCAAAGTTACCCTGAGGGGCTTCTTGTGCAGTAGAAGCTCATCCATGCAAGAGTGACTTCATCTAGGACATTTTAAAAATGTACACCAGTAGTTCTTTATCCTTTCATATCATGATATGTGAAGAAAAACAATGTTGTAGGATTTCCTCTCTCCCACCTTCTTTCAAATCAAGGAAGACATTACTTGCCAAAACAGTGGGTGTTGTTTGTGTCCCATCCTCAGCCGTGAATCCTGTCTGGATGGAAGCAAGAAAATTAGAGGACTGCAGGTATTATTAGTTTACTCACCATAGCTGTCTCAAGTATAGTTGAGCTATCCTTCCTCCCCCATGCCCTGTCAAAAAAAGAGAAAGAAAAGGTACAAAGATGGACTTAGCAAGACTGCTAATGTCAAAAAGCAAGAAGAAAAGCCGAAGTTTCTTATGACTTCTCTGTAGATATCTGGAAGTTTAGGATGAAGGAAGTAATGCCAGCTGGCACTGAGTTGTTTTGGTTTTTTTCAGAGCTAGTGAAAAACCCCCTGTCACTCTGCAGCAGAGCTGTTTCCTTACTAAAATAGCCCCTCAAAACAAAACCAAAACTGGAAAGTTAGAGTGTATGGGATTGCACAGAACTTTTGGTCCGGCCTCTTTTGAACATCAACTGTTTTGAAATGCAATAAATAGAGAAAAAAAAATCCTTTATATTTTTAACTATGACAGTATTCTATCTGAACTAAAGTATGTTTCTCTGAGTCTTGTGTCTTCTTAGTCTATTCTGCCTCTCAAAAGATTATAGGTAATAATATAGGTAATGTCAATGTAGTAAGGGGTTACTGCAAAACCTGGTAAAATAAATTGTTATTTCATAAGAAAATTTTGAAGGTTTCTGATTAATTACATCACTTGTAAAAGCTGCCATTGCAGGGAATGAGAACTAAAAAAATAATAGGTTCAAGGTTTTATATTGAAAAATGCTTCAGCGTGCTTAGCTTTTTTATTCCCTTATGTGTCAGTAGGTGATTTCTCAACATTTTCAAATGAGTGCTCTTCATTTTTGTAATCAGTTTTAAGTAACTTCTTCCTTTCAGTCTTTCTCAACAGAGAGCCACCATGCTTATGACTTTATAAATGGGTATTTTTTCAGAGCCTGCTACTGGCTCTTCTGATCTTCATAAACAAGTGACTTCCCTTTGTCTGCAGCCACTGTGTAAAAAAGTGTAAAAGACAATAGGACTGAAAAAAACGTTTGTTTCAGATGACAGTGTAGTTTGCTGCTGTCAGTGTAGACTTGCGTTGATTAAACAAAGCAGACAAGCTTGTTTTGTCCCTAACTTCCATTTTGTCAACGAGTGAACATGATAGTGCTCTGTATTTTATCTAACTTTTCCTGTTTAAGCCCTTACACATAGTTAATAGCTTATTTTTTTCAACTTGTCTGTTTCAAGTGCTCTTAAGAGTACCTAAATAGCCACAGAAATTTCCAATGTACATGGACTTCGGGAAAGTCTGTAGTGTAGTCTTTTTTTAGAAGTACAGTAAGAGCATAGGAGGTCCATCCTACCATAGAAAAAGAACTTCAGCACAGAACTTAAGTTCCCAACTTACTAAAAATTGAATCTTTTTTGAATTGGAGAAGCAAATCTCTTCCTTATTTAGGTCCTTTTTTCTTCTTCCTTTTTTTTTTTTTTCCCTTAAGCTGCAGTTGACTTACTGGTCGTTTATTTCAGGGAAGAAACCAAAACCATCTCGTTCTGAGTCCCCTACTACAACTCCAAATATATCTGTGAAAAAGAAAAACAAAGATGGAAAGGGTAAGTCAAAAGAGTTGTCACCAATATTTGTAGGACAACATTGTTTCCGAGTGATCTGTAAAAAGAAAAAATTCACCAGTTCATTTGTGATGTAAACACGGGTCTTAAGTTCAGGGGTGGTTAACATCTCAAGGCAAGGAAAAGATGAGCACAGGAGTTTTCTTGGTGAAATACTCAGTTCCTTGGGAGAATAATGTATTTGTCACTTTAGTTGTAAGGGTTCTTGGAAACTCTTCAATATCCCTGCAGAGTCTGCTGTGTTTTGAGTGAAGTCTTGGGGAGTGCTTTGCATTGTATTAATGTTTCTTAGGCCGTAGTTATTTTGACAGATGATCCTTGAAAGTGTGTTCCATCTGTATGTGTCTAATTCTGCATGAGGCTAACCAAGGCTGCCAGTTGGCAGCAGGAAGTACCAAGTCCTGAATTTTGAAAAAAGTTACAGCACATCTTGAAGACTTGGGCAGAAAACTTGGGGTTTGGTACTTCCATTCCTCCTGTGTTTAAAATATAGAAATAAAAATAAATGCCACATAACTGATACAATAAATAATTTTCTCAGCCTGAACTGTTCAGTAGTGTCAAGGAGTTTTGTCAACAACTGGGTTGTTTTGCTGTGGGATCCAACACCGTGCCCGTGCCCAGGCTGGTATTTGAAGGGAAGGCTGATTCCTGGCCCCAGCCAGCTGTGCTGCACTCAGTGGGAGCTGGGAATGAACTTCTCCTGTGTCACAAGTGCCTGCTGGTACCCCTGGGGACAGATGTGCATGCATGCAGTACTTGCCAAGACAGCAGCCCAGCCAGTCCTGGGCACTGGTGGCAAAAGAATATCAAACTCTCGAGGTCAGAAAATTCTCTGCTCTGACAAATGAGTATATCATTTTCTTTTGAAGAGGCATTTTCTGCAGTAAGAGGAAGAAAAATCTGTTAGCAGTCAATAAATATTTAACATGTTAATGCCATCAATTTCAAATATGCCTCGTTGCCTTTTTTTTAATTGAAACATGATTTGTATGTAAAAATGAAAGGAGTATCAGAGGAAATCCAAGTGGTGCTCAAATGAAATTGTAGAAAAATGGAAGGAGCTAGCCACAAAATTAACAGGCGAAAGAGTCTAATGGTTCTGTTGATGATAACAAGGATACTCCATAATTCACATTTGTCCATTGTTACAACGTTGCTAATTGTGAAGGGAATAAAATGGAGAATGTTGCCTGAAACCACGGCTTGTTATGGAAACCATTTGTTTTGCATTTTTAAGAACATAGAATTGAAGGAAAAACCATAGTAATATGACCAGCCATGGCTGAGAAGCAGCTAGAAAATCACGAGAGCTGTGTGCCTGTTCCCTAAGGGAAACTTGTATGCTAAAATTACAACCTCTCTATTCAATTACATGGTATGATGTATAGAGAAAACTGAGTTTTCCACCTATTTCTTCTTCTGCTGTGGCTCAGAGGAGGTTAAATATTCTGCCTATAGGTAAAGCAAACCTGTTTTTTGCAGCCAGTCCTCTCCACAGTGGTTTTTAGTGGCTATGCAGGGACAAATTTTCAGGTTGCCTTGATGTAGCTGAGCGTTTTTAGTGTAGACTAGAACAAAACCACCCTGGATTAGGTGATAAATGGCTGAGAATGCTCTTACACCTGTGTGACATTGTGTCTTGCCTGAGCAGTCTTAGCCTTTGAGCTATCTGAAGGCCAGGAGGCTGTTTTATTTAAACTGGGAGACATTTGTTGCAAAGGCAGTGTTTTTTCTCTAGGAATGCTCATTTTTCAAGCTTTCACCTGCTGAAGGAGCTGCTAACATTTTTGTATTGCCAGCACTGATGACTTTGATGAATATTTGCTAAATATAGTTTAGAAAATAGTATTATGGGAATTTCAGTTTTTAAGAGATCTCTTAATGAAAAAACGTTCAGACTGGTGGTCGTTAAAGTTGAAAAAATCTGCTGAGTTAAACTGAAGCTGTGAAAAAGGATCCTGTCACCTTCTGATCTGATGGGCATCATTTTTTGTGAAACTTTAGCATTGCTATCCTTGCTGGTTTTGCACAGCTACCTGTGGGAGGTGATACAAGAAGTTTTTTTCTTGCTTGCTCAGACTAACAACTAAGAAGCTTATGTGTGGATTCAGATTCCCAAAAGAACATCAAACACCAAAAGCCTTAAAAAAAAGCAGGAGAAAGGGCCTCATTAGTCATATGAGTTTAGATTCCTTGAATATGGTTTTGGAAAAAAAAATGCAAATTTTGTGCTAGTTTTAAGTATTCACAATCTGTGATTTTAATACTCTTTCTTTATACGTGGTAAACACTGAACAGATGTGACCGATTTCCATATACAAGTGTTTGTCCCTGCTTGTTTGTAAAATGAAATTTGAATGTTGTCTACCAGCAAGTGCAAGCACTCACTGGGTTTAAAAAAATTACCTTTTTCTGTACTTTGTTGTTGAAGGTTTGCCTACCTCAGCAGCTATCACTGACTGCCCCACATAAATCTCATTGTTAAAGGCAAGGATTTTGCTTAGCCTTTTAAAGGATTATAACATTCACCTCGATTCGGCAAAGCATTTAAGCAACAGCTTAATTTCCAGCATTTTTAGGGGATAGAACTGAACATGTTCCTATTCAAGGTAAAGTAACTTTGACTGCTTCTGTAACTGGATTAGGCAGGAGGGAAATGGGCACATGGGTGACAAATGCTGTGTAATGGTGGTGGTCCAAATGGCGTGGCTGTAGGTTGACTTGGTGCCTGGGGTATTTGTACACCTAGATTATAACAATTCACAAGGATCCATTCCCATGCCCATCACTATTTCCTAGTCTTGATGATATATTATAACATATTTTATAAAGATACCAGCTTCTTAATTTTAAGATTATTTTCATCATTAATAAAATATGGCCAACTAACATTTTTTTTCTCTTTTTTTTTGGTGTCTGAAATTCTTTTATTCTAGGAAATACAATTTATCTCTGGGAGTTCTTACTAGCACTGCTCCAGGACAAAGCCACATGTCCTAAATATATCAAATGGACTCAAAGAGAGAAGGGCATTTTCAAACTGGTAGATTCCAAGGCTGTGTCCAGATTGTGGGGAAAACACAAAAACAAACCTGACATGAATTATGAAACAATGGGTAGAGCTCTCAGGTATGTGCATTTTTAGTAATAAACTGTTTTTGTTGCCATAGTGTTTGTGTGCATTAAATGCCTCATCTAATTTGAATAACAGAAAAAATTAGTATTCTATTAGTTTGGGAAATGAAAAAGTTATTTCAGCAAAATAAATTAGCTAACTAAAAGTAACTGCCACCAACCTCAACTCCGAGTCAGTCACTTTCAGTTTCAGCATGGGCATTTTTCAGTGCCACTGCAAAACTGCATCTTCACAGTCAGACTAAGTAAGAGACTGAAGATTGCAAGTAGAGCAAACCTTTTAATAAAATTTGAATCTCTTTTCAGAAAAAAAATGCCAACATTCATGTACATTCATTAAATTATTTCTATTTGTTGCACATGATTCCATCTCCAATGGAAAATACAGTTTTAGAATTCAGTTCTGGTTCCACTTCTCTGAACTTGTGTGTAGAGACCATTTTAAAACATAGAATCATGTGCCACTGCCTATCAGGCTGGGAGTTTTCTCATACATAAAAACCTGTGCAAAATAAGTAGACATCCGTGAAGCTTCAGTGTTGTCACTGGATTGATAATCCAACTGAGCAGTATGCATTTCTTTTCATTTTCCCTCACCTTGGTGTGCAGAATTTCAAGTTCTCGTACTAATTTGTAAATATAACAGAAGTAGTGCCCTCCTGTCCTGTTCCCTTTGCATTGTTGTAGCTAAAATGTCTCCCTGTGCTCACTGGTGAAAAAACACAAATTCTGATAACTGAAAGAACTGTAGGAGTCAAAAAGAGAAATGAAAGTTTCATGCAGCTCTTTACAAAGTGTGAGTTGATAACAGAGCTGCCAAGTCATGGAGTTCTTCTCTTTCTCCTCAGTTATCTAAGGATGTAGTTAAAAGGTGGCATGAAATACCAGTAAAAAAATAAGTTGTTTGAGGAAAAAAATACACTATTAAATTGGCCACTTTTTATATTATTGGACACATAAAAGTTTGTTTACTTGCTGCTGCTGTGTTTATTTTCTGTGAGTTCTGTTGCTTTGTTTTGTTTTTGGCAAAAAACCTGTGTAACTTGATGTGCGTGCATTTAAAACAGATACTATTACCAAAGAGGAATCCTTGCAAAAGTAGAAGGTCAGCGCCTGGTATATCAATTTAAAGACATGCCAAAAGATCTCATCTATATTGATGATGAAGATGCGAGCCCTAGCACCGAATCATCAGATTCAACTCTGCTCTCGCCTGCTGTGGCCAATAGAAACCAATCAAGCAGAACTAGAGCGTCTGCAAACACAGCAGCAAAGGGAGGATCAGCCTCAGTGGTAAAAACAGGAAACTCAAAGCCTGCTAAGCTGAAGGAGCACGTAGAAGTTGTACAGCAGCAGACACCTGGCTTGACTTCAGAAGTTTTGAGGACAATGCAATCTCCACAGCCAGTACAACCCACTCAGCTTTTTCGGACAGTTCACGTAATGCAGCCATTGCAGCCCCTCACAGAAGGACATGCAGCTGTAACCAGTAATGTCCCAGATGAATCGTTAAATTCCTCAGTTCAGAATATAAGGTAAGAAAATGTACAGAAAATAAATATTTGATTAATAATAAGTTCACTGGATGATGGCTAGATAGACTTGACTCTTTGTTTTGCTTCCAAGAAATGCTAGTCTTCCAGTTTGGTTGAAGTGAAACAATGTCTTTGTGGCTCATCCTAGGAATTGAGAGTTACTACAGCATAATATGGCAGGTACACACATAACTGTATTGCCTGTGGTGGAGGGAAGCTCACCTTTTCCATGGTGTTAGGCCTGATGCATATCATTTAGAAGGGAAAAATACACAACTTCTCTTTAAAATTGACACTGTCAGTTCTGTCCCACAGCAGAAGCTGTGTTTTTGTGTCTGCTTTTACACTGTTTGGTGTCTTTGCTTTTGAATTATACATGGTGGGTCTGCATGATACCTTCAAAATTATTTTCCTTCTTTCTTCTTAATTTTTCTTCATAAAAATTTTTTGTCATCTTTTTCATCTTTTATATTGTCCCCAGTTGCAAGGAAAAGCTCCATATTACCTGCTCTAGCATTTTGCTGCTGTTACAAGAACACGTGCTTCCGATTTTAGGAAACCGTTAACAGAATAATCCTTTGGGAGCTGTGCATCTGCAGACATTTGGGAGACAGTCATGCTTCCATGCTTAATTTGTGAGTCAGCTGGCTACCACAACACAGCACTTAAGCATCATGACTCTTTTGCACCTACCCTTTAGTAGCAGGATTTCCTTGTGAAAATGGACAAGGGCAAATATAGTGAAAGGAAAGCAGTATGGACATAATTGAGGCCATGCTGAACCATGTAAGTCGGTAGAACAATAACACTAAACATGAATGGAGGAAGGTTCAGCAATTTGCAGAGTTAAGTAGCTCTAGGCTAGACCTACTCTAGATTATGTAGTAGAGTATGCTACAAACAATATCAGTAGTCTAGATGGTATAAAAAATGATTACAACAAACAGAAGTATCTGTAAGACTTAAGGTAGGCAAGTAGTCCAGCCTAACATTTGGAAAACTGTTCAGTGACATTATGGCATCCAGTTATTGCATTGCAGTATTTCCCAGTCAGAATTGGGTAATAAGCTAAGAGAAAAAATAGTAGAGATGATACACGTGGGAAGTTCAAATGAAAGAGAAGCCTTAAATCCTTAGAGTTCTCTATTACATTGGTTCACATATATTGTTTTTAACCAGAGCATTATTCCATGAAATCTCTAACGGCACTTAGCCAAGATGACAAACTGAAGGGGTTAAAAAAAAAAAGCATCAAACCTTTTCAGAGTGGTATAGAAGTACTGCTGGTTAAGAAAGTTTATACTGAGGGGTTTGAGTAGTTAGAGTGAAAATAAAAACTGCGATCCAGACTTTTTGGTATGCTTTTAATCAGGATGGGACAAGCTGCAAAATAGGTGCTGATGAGTCCTGTGCAATAGACACTGCCCATTCCAAGCTCTCAAAATACAGTTTATGACAGATAAATTGTAAAAATCTCCTCAGCTTCAAAGGGCAGGGTTCAAGTAGTTGGTTGAGGTAGAATGACACACTGAACATTTTTGGAGCATATGTTTTAGGAATTGTTTTATAAGGCTGAAAGGAAAGGTTGTTCAGACAGCTGTAACTCTTCAGCAGATGAATGTGTTTGCATACACATTTGGAATTGCTGCAGTAGGGCTTCTGTAAGGGTTGAAATGAATGGTCTGCATGATTTGAAAATGTACAGCAGGTATGACTGCCATTGTAGACTAAGAGCTGACAAACCTGATGTATGCACACAGTGTGTGGGGTTGTGGTTGGAGTCACTTTATAGTGTGGGAATCATGAGGACAGATAGCAGCTTTGGTTGCCAGTTGCTGTTCAGTGGTTGGAGCATGTAAATAGTCAAGATCATTTGGGGAAAACAGCAACCAGGATCTGGTAATGATCCTCAAAAGGTTTTTGGGTTAATGGTTGGGCTCTGCCCTGAAGCATGAACATCTTGAACCCATATAATTTGTCTTATGCAATTTAGCTTCTAAATTTTTATTCATGTAAATGTTCATCCCTCTTCTTCTTCGTGGAAATAAATGTTTTTCCCTCTGCAGCAATTTGCTTCTGTCCTGTTGTGAGAAGAAAAAAATAGTAGAGAAAATATTGAGCATGTTTGAGATCAAAACAATTGGTTTCTTAACCAAAGCCTTCAGAGAATGTCTGAATGTGCGCATCTTCTCTGCTAAGGGACTTGGTAAAAGAATCATATTTGAAGATTGTTGCAAGGTGCTTGTGTCACCATCCCTGACTGGCACTAGGAAACACTGCCTGGTATAGACCACTCCCAAAGCATCACTGGGAGAATGTTGCAGCCCAAGGCTCAAGTCCCCCAAGGCCTCTTGGCATTTCTCAAAGGAATGGGCTTGCCAGTGTAAATCTGTGGTTAGCTCTTCACGAGACAGGCAGTGACTTCCTTTATAGCTGCACAAGCTTGTATCTTACTCTGAAGTGGAAAGGTCTTGGATTTTGGATGGCTTTTGATGTGCTTTTTGGACAAGTTTTGGTGCTGCTCTATGAAAGAGACAAGGAGAAGTGTTACTTAAAATGGATAAAAGTCTCTTCAGCCACAGTGCTTCAATGGAAAGGCTGTGATGTGCTAACTGAAGCTTGGGAAATGGGGCAGGAGCAGGGTCAGGTCAAGCTAGCTGGGTTTTGCTGACTGAGGAGAACGTCTAGTATCCCCAGTGGGAATATTTGGAATTGTAAATGCACTGCTGTTCTGCAGGTCTGACTGTTCTGGCTCGCTTTATGCAGGCACAGTTACTGCAGTCTCCAGTCGTGTAACTGGGAGCTGAGTTTGGCACCACATGTTTCCAGTGATAAGACAAAACTAAAAATGCCTCTCTGGATGAGCATTTCATTGCTTTCTTTTTCTGATGAGTCAGCTTTTATGAGGAAGAAAAAGTTCCTTTGAATTTAGCTCTTGTAAAATTAATTCAGTTTAAACCAGAATAACTGATGCAGGTTAACCAGAATACCTGGATTATTGGAGTAATTGTGTTTTGCCTTGGAATTAGGAGGCACTGGCCTGGGATTCAGCTCTATGTACATTGGGTCATTCTGAGTGTTAAAGGGCATCAATCATCCTTTCTGTTGCTGCAGAAAGTGCACCTCTCCTGTAGGGCTAGTGATTTACCTTGTCTAGGGCATCCTACAGGGCTGGAAGGTTCCTGTGTTTGGACAAGTAAATTTCTCCCTTAGATGATGAAGACTGCAGATAAAGAGAGATGCATTTTCATTTACCTTTAATCTAGAGTAGTAGTGATTTAAGATGGAGTGAAAAGAGATTCTTATGTTACTTAGAGTTCGGAGAATATCATATGGGGAGTAATTTTAAGTTATATGTCTGTCTATTATTGACTGTATGGGACATGGCTGAACCTTCTAGCTGGCAGCTCTCTATACCAAGAATCATGCAGTTAATTGACTGCTGACAGACCCTGTGCAATGTTTTAGCACACTTCAGGTTTTAATCTGTTTCTGTCAAAATTCAGCTTACTGTTTCTTTTCTGTACTTGCAAGTTGTCATTGTGATAGCTTGGACAGAGCATGTTAGAAGACCAGAATCCTGACTCAGGTCTGTAGCTGTGGGAAAGCTAATACAGACCACAGAGGACCAATGGGATATGCGCTCTGTGTTCACTTCTGAACGGGAGAACCTCGACATGATGAATCAGCCACAGTTTTCTTCTTGATCTTTTTGCAATCTTCAAGGTATAAAATCACTTCTGAAGGTGACACAAGCATGGATTGCAGTGGCAGGGTCCTGATTCAAGAGGAGAGGAAGTAGCTGAATATGAAGCATTCTGAACAGCAATGAACCCAAGAATTCGCCAACACCGTGTATGCGTCCCAGTAAGCAGAGGCAATAGTCTTTGAAAGTCGTGTGTACCCCAATCACACATGCTGTCTGCTGTTGTTCCATAATCTGTTTCTGTATCTAGGCTGTGATGCTTTGGTGGTCTGACTCCAGCAATGCTGATGCTGAAAAAAAGATACATTTGTCTAGCAGGAGTTTATCAAGTGTGAAAATGTGATTACAACTGCTATTTCAAATGAAGTGTCTTAATCTCATGCCTTAATATAGACATTGGCTTGTGTAAGTTGCACAGCAAATGTCACCATTATCTTCTGTAATCATCCTTCACACCCTGTCTGTACTGGCTTTGCTCGAGCTCACATATCCCCACAGACACAGGGAACCAGTTTGGCACTGTCCTACTGACACTTTGCACTGACCAGCTGCTTTCAGTCCCTTTATCTTGAATAAGAGTAAGAGTCACATCTGTGTGATGTCAGCTAATGTTGTAGCCCATCGTTCCTGTGCCATTTTGATAGGTATCCTGAATAAAAACCATCACAGTAAGTCTTGTGTAAGTCTTGGTAAAGGGCTCCCTAGGTCTTCCTGGGACTTGATGGGGAACATGGGCAAAAGATGATCATGCCAGCTGAGGACTTGCAGATAATCAGAAACAACTTCTGAAGACTTTCCTTTGATCAGCCACCATCAGTGCATGTACTTTGCTTCTGTTTGTAGTTAGATAGCAGTCTTCTGTCAGTGCTCCAAAGGCAAGCCTGCATTTTTAGAAGCTCTCCAGCACACTGACTAGTAGGTATTGTTGGATCTGGCTCACTGCTACCATAGTCTTCCCCAAAGGAAGGGAAATGTGGGACTGTTACAAAGAGCTCATCCTCTGTAATCTCTGAAGTGAAGGCTTGACTGCAATCCAAGTTTCAGGTTGGTGAGAAAAATGTCCTTCCTGAGGAAGATGCTGATCAGAAGTAGGCTGATGGGGTCTCAGTGGGCTTCTACAAGAAACTGTCATTTAGCTTACAACAGGGTGTGTTTCTCAGAACACATTTACAATATGGAAAACTTCTATGACAGCAAAGGCTTTGGTTATAACCAAACATTTTGATTTTCCTGCTGCTGAAGACCTTTTCTTAAGCCCACTTCTGATTTAATTTCTGTGGTACACAAGGAGGCAGCTGCTTATTGACAGAAAGGACTACAGAGTCATCTAGTCAGATTAATTTTGTTTCTGCACAATAAGAAGACATCCATAGGAGCTCTCTTTCCATGTCTTTGGCACTGCTGAAAGATGTGGAGATTCCGCAGGTCTGTTAGTAGCAAAGTTCCTGAGTTTTAATTCAGGTGACCGTGCAGTTTTGAAAAATTCTGGAAGGAAGGCTGTAAGCCTTTGTGGTTCAATAAAAAGGACACCTTGAGAGTCAAGTCCTTTATGTCTGTCTTCTCTTACCTCTCTCTATGTATTTCTTAATATTGCTTTGTTTCATTTTATTACTGTGCTATGAAATATTTTGTTTACCTTGGCTTGTAGCATCAATATTTTTGATATCTTCTCCATATCATAAACTTCATATAAATTATCATAAGTAACCTTTCTTTTCTTGTCTGTCACTAGTCACCTCCTGATGAGCTAATAAGATATTGCACAATTCTAGGCCATTAACAGTAAAAAATGGCCCAAGAAATAGATGATCATTTTCTGCCAAGTCAAAATGACTTCAGAATTTTTGTCATTCTTTTCTCAGTTGTAATCAGATTGTTTTATGGCAGTGTTTCCTTTCCATCACTGTTGCTCAATGTTCTTGTTCTTTTTAAAACCTCAGCAGCAACTTCTAAAATAATCACCCAAAAGATCGGTACTTTAGAGAAGAAAGGTTGTTAGCAAAATGCCAGTGAAATTCAAAAACATAGCAAAATATAGACTTCAAAGCACCTAAAATAGTGTAGCCCATTGTTAATAAATCACCTTACAATTGTGTACTTTTTTTTATAAAACAGACAAAATGATTAACCAAGCTATATTCTTTTCAATTATATTCAAGGCAAATACTTTAAACAGATAGATTTTTAGTCAGTAGAGAGGTTTAACAATTAAGGCAAACGTCTTGCTTGGTCACCATTAGCATAAATAAATATTTATAGTGTGCTTATACAGACAACTGCTACGTGCTTCCCCTGTGGCTAGTTCACACTGTGTGTGTATGCATACATGTGTATGTACAGGTTTATGTATGTGTGTACTATGTGTCTGTGTCTTGGCTGATGGAGAAGACAAAGCATCTGGAGTAGACCTGAGGTGCACGACTGGCTTTCAAGAGAAGTAAAATGGCTTAAGATGAATATACTGATACGAATTACAGTGTGCTGAGACAAATGGTATGGTTTTGTCTCAGAGCTGTTGCTCCTGGGGCTTTGCAGATACCTTCTGCATTGATTAGATGCAGTTCACACATTTTGAAGTTATCCTTCAAAGCCACTTGGCAGCTAGCAACTTTTATTTTTACAAAACAATTACAGAACAAGGAAGTAGCTTCAAGCTAATACTTGGAGGGCATACTAGCACAGGCTAGCAGCTTCAGCTGCTGCTTTCAAAATTGCAGCTATTGAGTTGTTCTTAATCCTTCAAACTCAGGCAAGTTTCTTCATGGATTAGAGAACTGGCTTGGTAACTATTCGGATACTTTTGATGCTTTTCTAATGGCAAGTGTCAGTTACTTCTCCTTCATATTGGTTGCACTTGCACTGCTGGTCTCCGTAGGCTTCCCTAGGTTGAGCTGCACCTATCTGACATTCTGATTTTACTACAAGTTTGTTAAACTGTAGGTAGTTTCCTTTTTTAATTTTTAAAGAACCTAGTGGATGCCCTCATCCTGTTGCTACCTCTGACAGAGACATTAGTGACTTTCCTATCAAGGTCCCAGAGGAATTGCTGAAGGAAAAAAAATCATTAACACTGATAACCCTTAGGGGACTTGGTATGAGCCTTAGTACTGTCATTCTGAGCCTTACACTTGGTTGTTGGTATTTGCTGTACCAGCATCAAGTTCTCCAGAAGTTTGAAAGAAAGAAGCAATCATTCTAGCTGGTGCTTCACCTTCAGCCAGCCCCACTTCCATGAGCTTCTTTGTTGGGATTTCTTCTGTTGTGTAAAAAAGAGGCTCGAGATTGCCTCAGGTGTCAGTCCCATCAAATTTTGTGTGATGGCTATGATGACCCCTGTGATGAGACCTGTGTTGGCAAGGATTTGGATTTGGTTTGTTATAGCAGCATTGCTGGGTACTGCGGCCTTCTTTCTTGGGAGGAAGAGAAAGCACAGATGGAAATTTTGTTCCTTGTATTACCAAGCCATATGGGAGCTGGGGAAAAGATTGCCTGCAGCAGGAACTGGCAGCTGGAGGATGCTCAGGGAAATACCCATGTGCTCTGAGCCAGATATCAGCAGGGTTACTGGGGCTGCTCTTGATTTAGCAGTCTTTGGAGCTCAGCTAGAGGCCTTTCCCAGAGGACTGAGCTGAGTGGGACATGAGAGATCCTCTACAAGTATTCCTTCACTTGTCTCTGCTGCTGCACTAAGAAAGGGGGAATGCAGCTCCCTGTGTGGTTGGACTATGGCAAGCAGCAGCATCTGCATCCAGATTGTTCCATAGCTTCAGCACCACCTAAGTCCTGCTTTGGTAAGCTTTTTATTGTAACTCTGGTAGCCAGAGTATTGTTTTAAAATGAAGTTTTGAATATGCTGAATTGGATTGCACTGGTCAGTGGCTAAATGCTGACAAGTAGAATTTCACAGAGCTGTGAAAAATAGATCCTTAGGGTAGAAGGACTGTAGAACGGAGGAAATTCCATGGCAGATGTATAGCAGGGAACCCTTACAGCATATCTGATGTCCAGTCTTCAGAAAGAAGAGCAGGCAGTATTGTGCATGGACGTGAATGTACGTACGTTGACACTAAGTTGCTTTCCATCTAAATTGATTCCAGCAGGTGTAGAAATTAGCTAGGAGGTGGAGGTAGTTAATTTTTTTTTTTTTATTTTTGAGAGAACACAACGGAGAGCTTAAGACTAAAAGAGGGGAGGAAGGCAGGCAGGACTAAACACTGAAGAGAAGCAGGAAGATGGGAGAGAACTCTGCATGACAAACAGAAGGAAAGAAAGATTGCCAGAGACAGTGTGGCACCATAGCCTGGAACAAGCTGTGGCAGGGTGTCAAAGCCTTCCTCTCTCCCTCCCCTGGTAACCATTTGTTTTCTGGGGGTTTTGTCTTGTTTTGTTTTGTTTTAATTCGCGTGACTGGAGTGTGTTTCAACGTTTAAGTCACCACTGTGTACTTGCAGTAGCTCTGTACTCCAGCAGTACAGCTCTTAATCCTCTAATGTTGTCTAAATCTATTGACAGTAATGTGGTACCCAAGTCTGTGAGCCTGCATCTGATGGAATCACTCCTAACTTAAAATGATCTTTTGGGAGCAGGTTCTGATCAGTTGTTTTACCAGAAGATGTGTGTGAGCCTGGCAGACAGAGAACCCTGTGTCCTGGGAATGTGAGAAGGTGGTGCCCAGACGCTGCTACAATGTGGTTACTTTTGAATAGAGTTACATGTATATATGGATGTCAGGCGTGTTTTATGAATAATTTAGGCTTGTGATTTATTAATTACATGGAGTAATTTTTGAAACTGATGGCAGATGTCTAGTGGGTCATGCTTGTGATGTTGGTATATGCTTCAGATGGAGGTCTTGAATGTGATTCGCAGGTTTCCTGATAAACTGAATGTCTCAAAGGCAGGCTGTTCACCTTGGTGAGGGCAGTATTGCTCATGTGGGGTACCTTTACTTAGGGACCCAGCTAGCTGAATTCAGGGGTCAGATCCAGTTCTTGTTTTATTAGGAGAGATTCTGCTACCTCTTTTCGAAATATTAAGTAAATTAAATGTTTATTATGCCAAATGTTTTTTCTATAGTAAATCTATAATGATTTTTTCAAAATTCAGCATGGAAGTGTTCTGACCCTATAATCTTCTCTAATCTTAGCAGGACTTTACAGACTCCATCCCAGGTTCCAGTGGTTGTTTCTCCTGGAAATCAGCAGCTGCATACTGTAACACTCCAGACAGTGCCTCTTACTACAGTGATAGCCAGCACAGATCCAGCCTCAGCAGCACAGAAATTCATTTTACAAGCCATTCCTACTTCCCAGCCCATGACGGTTCTTAAAGAAAACATCATGCTACAGTCTCAGAAGCCAGTCTCACCTCCTTCCTCAATTGTGCTGAGCCCAGCACAAGTTCAGCAGGTGCTCACCAGCAGCGTGCAGACAATTTGCAATGGAACAGTCAACATGGCTTCGTCTCCATCCTTCAGTGCCACTACCCCTGTGGTGACATTCTCACCCAGCAGCTCACAGGTGGTGTCTCACCCATCGGGCACGGTGATCACTTCAGTCATTAAAGCACCAGACACGAAGCAGGGTGGCCCACAAGAAGAGGAAAAGGAAGAGAGTGTCAAAGTAGAAGATACTGAGCAGTCAGAGCAGGGATTCCAGCAGCAACCATTTGTGATGGTAATGTCCAGTTCGAATAATTTCCCATCTAACGTGCAAGTGAAGCAAGAAAACGAGCCATTGGAACCCAATGTGTATTGATAATTAAATAATTTAAAAAAAAAAAGACCCTGTGGATGATTATTTTCATAAATGTGATGGGACCTTTTCAGTTATGTATATATGATTTGATTCTGAAGCATGATGTTGCAAAGCTACTTAATTTCTGCAGTTAATTCTTAGAATTCATGCTTTAGGATGGATTTTGATTTTCTGTTAATTGTGAAATGTTATCATATAAATAAAATTATATATTACCCATTTTCCAAAGTACAGGCATGAAGGAACATGCTTTTTATGCTATGAAGACTTCCTCCTGAGTTTGTTGGCCAAAGTTTCAAACTTCTTTCTTATTTTATGTTGTCAGTCTGTTGCCGATTTACATTGCTGTAATGTTATTGTAACCTTTTCTGTTTAATCTGTATGTGTATCACCTTTGGAAGCAGCAGTTAGTTTTAGTAAGACAGTTTCATTCCATGCGTTTGAATTTTTATGATCGAGTATCTGTTTCATATCAGTGAATGACATCAGTTTTAGACTTTGATAACTAGGTATCCTATTGGATTTTTTGCAGCACAAACTCTTGTGTGTGCAAAATTGAATATACACTCCTATTGAGAGTACTCGAAACATATATTCCAGTAATGGACAATGCCATGTCTATATTTTATATGAAAACATCAGATATATTTAATTACAGAAGCTAACGGCATCACTACAGGTGCAAATGTTTCATGCCATTTTGCAGCTATGAAGCTTAACAATCTTGCTTTCTACTTCAGATTATTTTGTAAGGGGGGGAGGGAAATTACATATATACAATTTATGCAGGTTTTTGGAGATTAATACTGCTAAGAGTTCTTGGTTTTGATTGTAAATACTGTATATTCAATGTTGCAGGGAAGTTTTTTCAGCTAATTTTT
Source organism: Rhipidura dahli (assembly GCA_013399225.1). NCBI lineage: Eukaryota > Metazoa > Chordata > Aves > Passeriformes > Rhipiduridae > Rhipidura > Rhipidura dahli. The sequence continues at coordinate 186,305 of VXAC01003560.1, read as the reverse complement.
TTCCATATAAATTTTTGATAGATGCAAATAAGATCAATAAGATCGTTATGTTTAGAGGTCTAATGTTATATGTATTCATATTACAGAGTGACTTTGTATTTAAAGACAAATTTTTAAATGATGGAGCCCATTGAACCTTGGGTCCTTCTTTTGTATTTTTAATTGGTTTATTATGAAAATAAATCAAATGGAAAAAATTTTTCTGTATTTACTCTGAAATATTTTTTATATTATTATAATGTTTTGACAATAATCATAAATACCTAAAATATAATGAGAAACAGGACAATGTGATTATTCAGTGTGGGTCTGTGGTGGGACATGAGCAATTCACAATTTGCTTCTGAACAGACTTCTTGAACACAGTCAGTGTGCTGTGGGTATCCTTTGGAATAGCAGTAATGTATGTGTTTGTAGCTGAAGGTTGAGCTAAATCCAGGATCTGGACTTAAACTTCTCCTTTTCCATAATTTCCCAGTACATTACAGACAAACAACACAAATTTTGAGTGTATCTCACAAAGGTTGTTATAGCTCATGTGATACAACAGACAGCCCAAACTATCAGGACTTCAAAAAACTTGTATTTTGCAGTGTTTCAACAGGGATGAGTTAATAATAAATATGACGCCTGGTAGTATAAAATTAAAGGGAGTATGACTTCCTATGAATGAATTAATATTGGAGTTTTATTGATGGGTTGATAAGGTTAAATATAACTTTAAGCACATGAGTACTAGAAAAACTAATAGGAGCAAAACAGTGGCAGAGATAGTCTGGTCTTGCTGCTTGACAAAAGAAACTCTACAAACTATTGAACAAGCAGTTCTCTGCCACAGCTGCTGTGTTAGTCCATTGTTTCTTCCCTCTGACTCCCATGCAGTCAGGCTTCCACCTGCAAACCCAGCCTCACCCTGTTTCCAGGAAGGCTGGTCATACCCACACCGGTGTTTGTTTATCTGGCAGCACTCCCTGCAGCTGGCGAGTGCTGGCAATACTGCTAGGAATGTGGGTAAGCATTGTGGAAGCGTATCTGATAACAGTCCTCCTCTGAAGGGCTAGGTTAGATTGATGGAAGCATGGAAGAGTGAGGCTAGTTTTCTTAATCAAACTATAAAATAGGGATGTTTTCCTATACTACATGTATTTCATAATTCTAAGAAACCTGAAGTGATAATGCTTGACTGACATTAGTGTTTTTAAATACAGGGAAGTTGCTTTGGTGTTCACTGGAAATGGGGAATAAAAAATTTAAAAACTCGTCATAAGGTTACAGCTTCACCAACAAAACTTCATGCCATAGATGCAGCTATTACACATGGAAAATGATTTGTCAGTCTAGTTTATGTCAGCTGGAGAAGTGGAGAAGATCTCCAGCAGCAGTAACGTGTCTCCAGCAGCAGACTGTTGTGTAACAGACAGTAAACAGAAATCACTCCCTCCCTGTATCCCTTGGGCTCCGGTGTGCCAGCTGGGTGGATCTGTACTTCAAACTCTCTTTGGTATGGCAAAGAAAGGGAAAGGCTGGTGTAAATCATAAAATGAGGGCCGCATTTGGAGTTTGGGCAACCCCTCCCCTGTCTCAGCTGCCTTTGTGCCTGTGACATCAGCCAAACAAAACACGGCAGCCACTTCTGAGTCAGAAAAGAAAAATTGAGGCCGCGGTTCTTCTCCACACGTGTGAAACCACGGAGGAGAAAAATGCACTTTTTTATTTCCGAGGCATTTCACAGGAAGAAGTCCAGGGAGGAGCAGGATGGAGGCCTCGGGCTGCCTTTGGGAAGCCCTGTCCACCACCCTGTTGTTCTGAACATGGGCTGGGTACCTGGTGCAAAGCACCAGCTCACACACTGAGGAGAGGTATTTCTATTATTTATTCTGATTTGGACAAAATAGGGAGCTAGGTGGTAACAAAAGGCAGGTTCTCTGACTACCAAAACTTCACACTGGTTATAAATTTTAACAAAGGTATCAGCCTGCACTGATTACACATTATATAACTTCTTCATTAATTAGTACTCTAACCCCTGTTGCTAGTGGTATCATAAGCTGCACCAGGGGAGGTTTAGGTTGGACATTAGGAGGAATTTCTTCATAGAGAGGGTGATTAGGTATTGGAACGGGCTGCCCAGGGCGGTGGTGGAGTCACCGTCCCTGGAGGTGTTTAAGGAAATACCGGACTTTGCGCCATGGTCTGGTTCATATGGCGGTGTTCAGTCAGGGGTTGGAAGCTATGATCTCTCTCGGGGGTTCTGGTTCTGTGATTCTGGATCTCTTGCTTCTCAGGCCTGCGGGCGCAGTTCCTCCCTCCATCCGAGCCCGGGCTCCGCTTCCAGGAGCTGGTCAGTGGCTCAGTGGTCCCGACGTCCCATTGCCGCAATGACCTTTCTCCCAGTTACTGCCCAGCCCTGATGACTTCACTCCTGGCGGCTCCCGTCCAGACAGCCAATTCCTCTGGTGATTGTCTTCCCTTTTCCTTTAAAACGAAAGAGCAGCCAAGCGTACGATGCTCACAACGCAACTGCGCAACTACTTAATCATAACTGCTCCAGCTACCGGTTACCAACTGAAAAAGAGAAAACCACAAACGCCGAGGGGCGCAAAGCCCGGAGGGAAGAGCCGAGCGGCCCCGCGGCCNCGGCCCCGGCCCTGGCCCTGTCTCCGCCTCCCCCGCGGCCCCGCCGCCCGCCCGCCCGCTGACGGCGTTGTGTTTCCTCGGCAGGTTCTCGGACGCGGACGTCGACCGGGACCCGGGGGCAGCGGCGCAGGTGAGGGCCGGGTCGGGCCGAGCCGGGCCGGGGTGCGCGGGGGTCCCACGGGAGCCTCGCTCAGGTGAGGTCGGGCTGCAGGAGAGCCCGACGCAGTCCTGGTGCTGCTTGTGTGGCAAAGAAAGGGGGGGGAAGCAAAGCAAACCAACTTTCTCTTCCGTGTAGGTAGATGGTAATCCACATAACTAAATCAGTTAAGAGTTTTGGGTGTAAAAGCCACAAGCTTACTGAAGAAACGTATTGCATCTTAGTTTTTGTTCTGCCCTGGTCTGTTTTTTTCCTCTCACTGTAATTTGTGGGCACCACGATTGATCTTCCTTTCATCTCCACGTAAAATAATTTTTATATAATGAGAGCGATCACTCACTGGAACATCCTCCCCGCGGACGTAGTAGAGTCCCCATCACTGGATTTTTTCAAGGCACAAATGGACAGGTTCCTAGATAGTCTAATCTCGGCTGCCTTTCCCATGAAAGGTTAGATGAGATAATCCTTCGAGGTCCCTTCCAACCTGGCCTGTTCTATGACTTCATCAGTTAATATGTTCTAATGTGCTTTCAAAGGTTATTTTTACTTAAAACAGCTGGTTGATGAGAAGACAGAACGGGAGGGTGGATAAGTATTTCTATTTAACTATTTGGGAGGGGAGAGGATGTAAATGGTTAATTCTGCTTGAAGAGAGTGGGTGGTAGAGCTATGAAATGATACTAAGTTATCTTTCCACAGAGAAAATGGTGAAGCTGAGTTTTTCAGTTCTTTGGGGTTTAGGTTGTAACTTGTAGAAGTTTTTCAAAAGATAAGTGACATTTAAAAACCAATTTGGAATAGCCAATGAAACTAATTCAAGATGTAAAAAAATGTAAGTTTCACGTTTTGTGGTTAAAAAATCCACCAGCAAACAAACAAAAAATCCCTGACACCAGGTCATCAGAAGTATTAAGGAATACTGTCAGAATGTGTTTTTGTATTTTTTTCCTGGATTAACATAATTGTTTTGCTTTTCTAGCTTATATTACAGTTGTTTGTGCATTCAGTGCTTCAGAACATTATGTAACACATTCTATAAGCATTTTTTAATACCTGATGCAGTAATACTGGTGTCAGTTGTAGGCTTCGTCTTCAGATTCCTGGATTGAGTAGGCAGACTGTGTTTGGTGGTCTCTGAACTGGTTAATCCCACAGTTCAGCATTTTGCTGATTTAGGAGCTCAGGTCTCCAGGTACTACACTGTGTTTGCATGGTCTTATGTGTGGTCTCTGTGTTCATATGCTTAATATTTGTAATGTGGGAGGTGATTCTGTAGAAATGGTGCTGTGTAATGCTTCTGTACCTGGCTAGACTTCTGTCCAGTTGGCCTGGCATTTCTGCACTGTGTCCTTGGGATTTTTGATTCCTTTAATTCCTGGAGATTGTGCTTTGGCTTTCTGCACTTGGATCTGATGCAGTTGAAGTACTGTCTAAATGATAAAGCTGTGAACTCAGGAATGACTTCTTATTTTAACCTGAAAAAGTAGGCTACTTTGAGGTGACAGAAAGCACCTTTAATTCATGTAAACTCTATCAAATTTTCCAGTGTATTTAGAAACAGATTTTCAATTTAGTTACATGGTAAGGGCTTCAGAGTCAAAGTATGCAGAAAGCACATACTTGAGTGTGAGGACAAAGTCTAAGCTTGTTCTAAGTAACTGTTGCTGATGTCCATAATCTGGAGTTCCCAGTGCTAGTCTGGTGTTACTCGGCTTCTCAAATAGCTTACAGGAGTTACTTTCTCCATGTGTGTGTGCCTGAATAAGGTGTGGTGACTTACTGATAAAAAGCACACAAAGAGAGAAATTTCACACTGTTGAAAATGCTTGTCTTTGGTTTAGTTTGCTTTCCCGGGGTGAGGGTTAATTTTGTAGGAGAATCCATTCGTGTGTTTCTGGCCCTAGTCAGTGCATCTGTCATCAGCATAAATCACAGGAAATAATATCTCAGGAGAGAGGTAATCTGTCAAAGCAGTGACTCTGCACACAGATGTGCTTTTAATGTTCATTGTCAGAGTCAGACCCCGCTTGGTTTTGAATGTCACAAGGGCTTCATCTCTCAGCATAATACAAACCAATTTTAATATGTTGGTTGCCTCGTGTCCCTCCCCTGTGGAATACCTGTAGCCATGGGTATTTCCATAATGACAACTGCCTTTGAATGACTTTAAGTCTCAGGAAGGCAGGGGAGCAATTAGTTCAAGTTACAGCTGTCTACTCCTTGTCCCTTTCTTCAGAGACCCCCAATCTAAATCCCCAAGGATTTAGATTTATGTGCTGTACCTCTGTACAGGTGTGTGAATCTTACATAGTAAGAACTTGTGCCACTGCTAGAAGAAACTGTGCTGTCCATGTAACTCCTAGGTGGCATAAACACTTCATGTGACATCTGTTAGACAGAAAAAGACACTGATCTGAATATGAACTAAGGCAAGTCCTCCTTTTTTCTCTGGCTTGGTGGGACAGAGTTTTGGCAACTGTGCTGTACAAATATTTCTGCAGGTGTAAAGGTTGTATCTTAGCTACATTTGTGCTTGCTAGATTCCAGGTGGAAGTTTGAATAGAAGTCATCTTAGCAAACAGAGTTACTGTACTGTAGCAATGTACTGTAGTGCCTTTTGAAAGACTGTCTTCTAGCAGAGGGAAGAACTTCTTTGACCAATAAGGAGAGAACTGGAGATGCTTTTTCCAGGTGTGTGCATCAAGTCACTGTGATTTTATTCTCTGTGCAAAATTCTTATGAACTTGCCTTAGAAAGAGCAATATATAATTATTTCAATCCGTATAGCCAGTGATTCCCTTAATAAAGGACTACTTTATGCTTATTTCCATTGTGCAGTAATATCTTTTCTGAGCCCCGTGCTCCATAAATCTTTCATTCTCCTGCTTTTGTGTTCAGCATAAATTGAAACAATCTCTTATGCGCTATAATATGTGGTATTTCATAGCATCTTATCTCCACACAACTGTGTGACATACTGTGCGTTGACTTCCAAATTCCTGATAGTGCACTTCTCTCTCAAATCCAGCAGATCTGTGTACAAGTATGCTGCGAATTGTAGGAAGGTCTTTGAAATAGAGAGGATCATCTGTGTTAGAATTCATGTTTAGAGCATTCGAAATCCCACTTCCTTCACAGTAAGAAACAGTCTACTTGAATTTGGTATGATTGGCAGGTTCCTTGTACTTCAGGCTCTGATGTTTAGCTTTGTGCTTGAGAACTAAGCAACAGGTAAACAGAAATGCCAGTTAGGATTTTACCTTCTGAAATGTCTCTTAGTTGACAGAGTTTGGTACTGTGTTTTTATGAGGATTTCTGAAGTACCATTTCATTTTTTTATGTGTGTTTACAGGAACTGACAACAGCTTTGGAAAAGAATCCAGATGATGCCGAATATTATTGTCAACGAGCTTATGCTCATATTCTTCTACAGAAATATGCTGGTAACACCTTCAGTCTAAGAATCCTTTTACAAGTGTATCATAACACCTGTTTCACAGGAGGTGTCTTCAGTATGAAGCCAAATACAGTAACAAGAGAAAATGTTATCTGTAACTTAATAGGCTGCTTTTGGTGTTAGTACATAATCTCATCGTTTTCTTAGATTGTTTTGTTTCAGCAAAGCTTTCAGTGAAATGGGTTTTCTAGAATCCCAGCTTTCTATTTGATGCCAGCCTAGTATTATCTTGGCAACTTTTTATAAGTAGACTTCTTAGGCAGATTTCGAGATTTTTGCATTGCATCTTCCATTGTAATGTTCTTGGTAGAGACTGAATCCTGTCATGGTAGGAATGTGATAAGTGAATAATGCCTGGGAAAAAAATTAACTGAGTAAGATCTGGTTTATTTTTTCTTGCCAGTAAAAACCAAACAAACAGAATCACACTTCAGATCTAAGCAGAGGATTTCACTAAATTAAAGTCCTGCTACATCTTAGATAAGAGCTTTGCAGCTCCGTGCGGGATTTGTGTGTGGCAGTTGTGGCTGGATTTAATTTAAACAGTGTGATTTGTGTGCAAGCTAAGAAAGATAACATAGCACATCCTAGAAGAAATTCCCTACTTAGAGATTTGACAATTCACTGCTTTTTATAGCATTATTTTTATGTTTCTCAACTTTAAACTGACTTTCAACAGATGCAGTTGCAGATGCAAAAAAGTCTCTAGAACTCAACCCAAATAATGCTGTAGCGCTCCTTCGAAAAGGGTATGTATCATTTATGGTACTTTGGAAATGTTGTGATAATCTGTAGGTCAATACTAGAGTTTGGATTATGGTTCTGTGCAAGCTTTTTACAATACTGAGAATGAGTAAATTCAATGCCATGCTGCTTGCAACCCATTTGTAATAAAGCCATTTAGTTTGGGGTGATGATCTTAATGCCCTGGCCTTTTCAAAAACACACCTTTTGGGTAATTTAAATTCTTACATGTCATTTTAACCAATACAGTATGTTATCTATAGAATGTGGGTTGCACTGAAAAGTAATCACTTTTTTTCTTGTGTTTTTCTTTATTTGTGTCAGGTTAGGTGAATATCATATCAAAAATTATGCATCTGCTTTAGAGTCTTTCAGAGAGGGACAGAGGTTGGACAGTAAGTATTAAAGTTTCTTGTGTGTACATTCCTCCTTATGTTAAAAAAATGGGCAAAGTGTTAGATTAAAATGAAGACCAAAGATTTTTTCTTTTAAAAGGCTAATGTATTAGGTCCCTAAGATCAGCTGTCTGACTTTTGGGAACCTTTATGCAGTCACTGCATGAAAGTGTTAAACTGTTTAAAAATGTATATCAAAGTTCTTAGCAATCAGTAGCTGATTTATTTTTTTCTTTATAGAATGGGGAATGCTTTTCTGCTTCCTGGAGGTCTTGAAGATAAATAGTGGCAATGTTTGTAGTGTTAAATGTGATAAAAAAGTTTTTGAATAGAGCAAGTTCCTTATATATAACTGGAATTTCTTCTTAAAAGGTTTGACAGACTAGTCTTAAAAACTGTGCAACTTGGCAGGTATTCAAACTGACAAAATGGATTTTTACCTTACATTACGTACCACTTAATTACAGAATTTATTATTTCTCTTTTTTTCTTCTTACAGTGTTGGCTTTCCAGCTGGACTTGGGCACTTTTTAGTTTGGGAACTCTTAGAACTTTTGTAAAACCTGACTATTTGATAAGCAGGAAAGGAGTAGCTTAAAACAGAAAGCTTTGGTAGAAGACATAGGGAAGCACAAAACAAAGCAATTGCAAGATGGTTATGACTCCTTTCTCTCCTCTTCTATCCCCCATTGTAAATAAAACCTTTTCCTCTCTTCCAAACAGCAAGAGAAAATGGTAAAAAAAAAAACCTTGAAAGGTTACGCAGAGCAAAGTGCAATAATCTCTTCAGTGTGTTGTTTTGTCTGTAATAGTAGTGGCTGGGACATGTGGGCTTAGCAAAAAATTAATTACTTTGCCTCTCCCAAATAAATGATCTAATCCTCTCATTTTAAAGAGGAGTTTCATGGAAGTGTAAGCTCATTTGTGCTTGATACGAAGTGATCATGCTCCTTATTACTCTTGTGCTTGTTTAGCCTCTTCTTTCAGTGCATTAAGTCTGCAGAAACCTACTATTTTTAAAGTCTTTCCTCCTGGCTGAATGTGTTGAAATGGCCCAACAAAGGGTCTGAGTGCTGAAGCCATCAAAAGTGAAGTGGTAGAGCAATGTTGGGCCAGTGGAATGGTAGTAGAAGAGGGATGTGGTGAAATTGCAGCAACTCACAGCTGTCAGTTTAGGCTGCCTTGGAATAGGAATTGAAAACAAGAAGTTTCATTAAGTTCTTTCTGTTTTGGTAGTTTGGATAACTAGGTAGTCTCCACTAGTTTTACAGTGGAGAGACAAGTTTGTCTCTGTCTAGTCAAGTTCTCTATTTGGTAACTTTCTGTGAAAGGAAGAGATTCCTTCAACTGACTTAGGTAGTTTTCCTTACTTGGGAGGTAACTTTTGTACATCTCCAAAGTCATCACCGCTGAATTTAATTGAATGACTAATCTTTATGTTTCATACTCTTGCTCCACCCCAGGCAACTTGAGGTTTTTCATGTACATGGATAACCTCACATTCTATTTATATTGTAGAGTTTGTAGAGTACAACACAGAGCTGCAGATATCTTTTTAGATAAGTCAGCGAATACCAGGATCCTCCTGGCTAATTCAGAATCCCTGAAATACAGCACTCTTTTCTGTGTTGAATTGCTTAGTCTCTACCTGTTTGAATTTAATTTGCTCTTGTTTTGCTGCTTACTCAGTTTAAGTGTTTCTGCAGCTTTGCACATCTCAATTACTCCCTTATCTGAAGATACTTTGTGCTGTGCTTCTTGTGTCTCATTACAAAATTCTGTGGCTTGCTGTGAGATGAGGAGTCTCCTGAAGGCCTTTTTTAAATTACAGACTTAGTTGATTCTCTTTCATATATTACCTAATTTGCTGGCAAGTTTGTGTCAGCAACAGAACTTGCCTTCGTGGAATGTTTCATGGATCCCAGGTGAAAGCAACTGTGAGCATAGCCATTTTGGCAACACAATTAACTTCCAGTTAAATGCAGCTAATGCAAAATGAACAAAGCACAGAGGGAAAATTTGCCACATACACTAAGCAGGTGATGAAGAGAGACTTCAGCTGTTGCTGCCTTGGGAAGAATTGCTGTGGTAGGGAATTCTTTGCTGGCAAAGCTGATTTATTTGCTACACAAGTGGGCAGAAGTACATGGATACATGTTTCTGTTCTTTGCTAATGTAAGGGCTGTTTTAAATCTCAATCCTTAATGCTGACAACGATGAGCTTCCTACTTGTGCTCATCACTGGTGGGACTGACAGGCTCAGGGTGCCACAGCAACCTTCCCATTACCCACCTACAAGGATATTGAAATAGGACTTGATGTGATGAGCTGTGGAATGTACAATGCTTCTTTATTTTACGGAAGAATATGAGCAAGCAGAACTCCTTTCGCTCAACTGTGCAATGCATGTGTGTTCCTGCAGTTCCTATTGCCTTAGTTGAAGAACAAGTGTAATCTGCTACTCTTCAGTATGCTTTGTGCATTTAGGACAATTATACTCAGTTTTTCTGGGGTTTTTTGCTCTTACCACCGAACTAATTTAGTAAAGGTGGAATGTGGCAACATTTTAAAGAAACTTCTTACTCTTCTTGTATTCTAAGAGTTGGTAGATTTTTAGTAAGTGAAGACCCAGTTAGGTTTTCTGAACTGCAGTTATTCATAGAAATTGTTTATAAGCTCTTTGAGAGAATAATACAGTTTTAGAGAAAAAAAATTAATCTGCCTCAAATTATAAAATGTGCTGGGATGCAGGGAAAGAGTGTGATCTTCTAGGAAAAAAGGGGCGTTAACCCTGGACTTCTCTTTTGAAGTTTGTGTTGCGTAGCAATCTAGTCATAGGCCATGGTTAAAAAGAGAATTCCTCATCTACTGGTGAGGGAGGCCAGATCAGTGGAGACCTTGCTTAGACTGCAAAACTTGAAAGTCTTTTTAGGTTACCATGCTAAGTTTTGAAAATATTGATTAATTAAGGTTTCTGGGGCACTCTGGAGTTCATATAATTCTGTGGTCTGGTCAAAAGCAATATTGATGCTGAACTTGCATGTGTTTCCTTGGGTGTTTTTAGTATTGTGTTCCAAGTATCTCCAAGACTGAAGATTCCACAGCCTTCTTGGGCAGCCTGCTTCAGGATTTGCCCATTATTTTAGTAAAAAATTTAGGTAACTCTTAAGATGTCTGGTCAGATGGCAGAAGAGCAATGGAAATGAAATGGCTTGAGTAGTGGGGTAGCAATTTTGTGACCTAAGCTGCACTTCAGAATTTATGTGCATTTTATATTTGGAGGGTTGGAGTACATTTTACAGCTGCAGTGGAGTTGGATTTGGTGTTACGTGTGTGTCTGCCGGGAACTCTTTTGTTGAGCGTCTTCATGTCATTTGCCTAATAGTTGACAATCCGAAATCACTTGTAAAATCAGAAAGAGTTCAGTTAATCTTAGCAGTTGGTCAGTAATGTTGCCACTTTTTTACTTTCTTCACTGTGAAATATTTTTTTGGAATATTGTTGAAATAAGATGATAGGTCTGTTGTTACAGAGCTGTCTTTTTAGCTGTTTTCCAGTGAATTAATTTCTGTCTGGGAAGCTTGCTTCCAGGAGAGAATACTTGCTGTTTGTGAAAAGTTGCACAACTTTGGGTTGTCCACACAACAGGCTATCTCTCCTGGCATTCCTCTGGAGAGGAAGTGTGTGACTGTTTGAAAAAATAATTTAAAGAAAAATGGAAAAATGTGTAGAATTGCACTTGTTGCTTTCTGAACATTTACATAGGGGTTGAAGAGACTGGAAAGCAGTAGCGTATTTGTGTCAGTCAAAATTTAGTCTCCTACAAATTAATTAGAATTTAATTAAATGTAACATATACTGGAGTTGTACAAAAATACTTAAAAGCTTAAGTGGAGTGACAGAGCTTACAAGAAGATAATAGGAAATAGCATGTTTTTTAGTAAACTGATACAAGTTTGGGATGGATTTGTTCCAGTTGGCAACTGAGATGAATTTTTCTTCATGCAATACATGTAGTGCTTGAAGAGTTTTAATATTACTGTGTTTGATCTCTTCTAGATGTAGATGATACCTTTACTATTTGGATTAAAAGATGTGAAGAAACACTAAATGGTAAGAAAAAATACTTCATTAGGGGTTTGATATGCCCTGTGCTTAGAAGCTGTGTTATGTTTTTCAAAGATTCACTGCTTTCCTCTTATGTGGAACAAAATAATTTTTTTTTCTTTTTTAGAAGTCATGTTTTTCTATCTCTTGTTTCTCTTGGAGTACACACCCTTAGCACTTTTATGCTTCGTTCAGATTTAGAAGAACATTAACACTGGGTTTTTAGTGTAAAAATTAGCTGTTTCAGTAGAGTACTTATTTAAAGATCAGACAATCATAATTAATTTTAACTTATTTTCATATACAACTGCGAACTAATTTTAACTGTAGAAGTGTGCATCATTTTGCTATCTAAAATCTACATCAAAATAAGTTTTCGAGTCTTGAAGAAGATTAAGTTGGAAAGAGGTAGAAATTTGGAGATTTTACTCCTTGATTCCATGTGGAAAGTACCATAGGTGCTAATGGCTGTTCTGGTGACTTAACCCGTGGTAGTCACTGAGCGTGAGCAGTGTTTCCTTCCATGCCTTCCTATGGACAGGCAGCCCTGACAATCAACTCATCCACAAACTGAAATTGCCTGGGGGTTTTCATGAGAGAGAACAGAATAACTCATGTAGCTTTTTCCTCCACCTGTATGACTTTCCCTCCTCTTTGTGCTGCTCACTGGTGAACGGGACGGTGGAACAAGTTTATGTCAGTGTGTTGACTAAAAGCCAAATAGAGGAGAGCCCTTTTGTGTTGTATAGGGGTGAGCAGATTTCTGCTTCGTGTGACATTTTTTTGCTAGGTTTAATTTTATTTGAAGGAATTAGATAAGTGATTGGCATGCACAGTCTTTTTTGCAGTTACTTTGGGTGACCATTTCCTCTGAAAGAGGTTATAATACACTTCTTTTCTTAAATATCATAATTTTGCATTGATTTATCTGGTGCAACTGGGTTCTCTTGTTTTGTCCTGAATATTCAGTCTTGTCTTTCTTGAGCCATTTTTTAAATTCTCTGATACACCAGCAAACAAAGCAAACAACCCCACCAACAAAGCAGTAACTCTGATTTCTTCATTGAAGTTTAATTTTTTTTTCATCTCTGTCAGTGTGCATTATAAAGAAGCAAAGGGAAAGTTTGTTTTCAAAGATAATCTGAAATATTTTAGAGAAAAATACTTAGAAGAGAGGATACTGAGCTATAGTTTAGATACAAGTATTACAGTATATTTAGGGTCATGTGAGTGAATTTCTCTGCCAGATTTTCAAATTTCTCATTCCCCAGTGGGGTTTCCCTAGCATGAGATAAAAATGTGGTGAGAGCTTTGTGCTATTCCTGTGGATGGATGGATGATAAACCTAGTGCAGACTCCCAGAAAGTGATTTTTTTTAAACTTTTGCATCCTGTGATGTTGTTTTCATTTAAAAAGGCCTGTATCAGTTTCAGGTAAGCAAGGGAATGTAACGGAAAGTTTGTTGATTCAGTTAATCAGAACATGCTTTGTATTAGAGTTGTTGGTTTGTGCAAGTTGCTGATTGAAGTCTGATTAAAAAGTTGAGTGTCATGAAAGCAAAGTACAGGAGGTAGAACTGATGTGTTTTTACCTCCTCTGCTGTTGAGACTGGAGTAAATACAGTATGTGTGGAGTAACTGAAGCAAGCTAGAATAAGACTGTGCCTTTTAAGTTTAATATATTTTTTTCTGAAAATGCAACTCTTTTCTTTTTGCAGCATCACAGGCAGATTTGGTAAGATGTTTTCCTTAATATGTTTACTATTGTGACTTTTTTTGTTAAGGTAGTGTGTATTTTCTGCTTCAGTGGTTTCACTTCCAAGCTTTAAAAAGAATCTTTCCTATTGTGTGCAATTCTGAAGGATTTAACTTTTCTTCTAAACATAAGTGTTTTGTTTGAGACCAAGGTTGCAAAATTTGAAACTTGAAAGCTCTTAGGAATGGTTAACAAATCTGGCAGTTACTGTGCATTCATTGAGGTAAATTTTAACTTTCTGGCTTGCAGTCTGCAGCCTAATTTACAAATTAACTAATTGTGGTTAATTGTGTTGTCAGTACTAACTTGATTGGCACTGTTAGAAAGTAACTTTTTTTTCCCCCAGAAACTTGCAAATAGTTTATGAAGATTTTTTTTCTGTTGTAAATTGCTCAGCTTTTGGTCTTCTTTTTTTTTTTTTATAGTGAGTCTTCATAAGAAATGTTGAAATTGACTTCTCCTTTTGTGGTTTTTTTTGTTTGTTTTTTTTTTTGGGGGGGGGGACGACAAGGAAAAAATGGACTTTGTATTGGATATTCTGCTCCCTCTTTAATTGTTACCTGAACTTTTTACATTTTAAGAATAGGGCAGAGGAGAAAAATGTACAAGAAGCACGATGATAGTATATAAAGAAAAATCTTAGATTTAAAATGATTTTATGTTTAAAAGTTAAACCTTGTATTCTCAGACCTACTTCATGTTTCCTTCATGATTTATAGATTTGTAGCATAGTCACTGGATGTTTTCCAGGTATATATCTTAGCCAGGAAGAAATGTGTTTAAGCTGATCTTAATTGCTATTTATAAAATATATTCAAGTTACAGACTGACATTTTTAATGTAAATTGAAACTTTTAAATTTGTAATCTGCCATAAGTGACCAAACAGTGAAGAGCTTCAGCTGTAAGTTAGTGTTCACACATAAATCAAGGACGGGGCGAGCAGTCAGAATCAAGAAAAAGGGAGCAATCAGTGAAAATGATTTGTGCCTTGAAAAGTACTTCATGGTATATTTTCACTTACACTGGTGTAACTTTCTTTCCAATTGAATGTGCTTCAACTGGAATATACAGCAGCAGCCTCTGCCACCAAAGATCAAGTAAGTTGACTTCAGCTTTACTGTGAAATTTCAAGTAATTGACATATAGCTACTCTTATTGGCTTGGGGATTGGAGAAGCAGGATAATGATTGTAGGAGGGTTTTCTGGGGTAATTTTAGAAACATGGCAGTCCAAGTGAAGTGTTTCTCAGTGCCATCACTTTTGTTCAGACTAAATGGTGCATTCAGGAAGTTAAACCTGACCAGGAGAGAGGGGAATAGCATCAACATTTTGGCTTCTGTTTTCTCATTCTCATGCTGAGCTTAATTTAAAGCCTGTTCCATTGTGGCTGGTACAAGTAATATTTTTGAGATATGTTTAGGATTCTGAACTAAAAAGTGGATGGGTTGAGAAAGTGATCTAATTTTGTATACTGTGTGATCTAAAAAAAAAATGTTCCTTTTTTTTTTTAGATATGACTGGTACCAAACAGAATCTCAAGTAATTGTGACAATAATGATCAAGAATGCACACAAGGATGATGTCAGTGTGCAGTTTCTGGAGAAAAAGGTGATTTGTATTGGTTATTGATACTCAAGCCAGTGAACATTATATGCTGCAGTGGAAAGAGTTGGGTGGGTGCTGTTCTGCCAGAGCTTCTTATGTACAGTTGTGCTGCACATGAGTATGTGCCCAGTCAAGTGATTTGGGATTGGTGGCCACTGCAGTGTCCATAGGGCTTAAACACAAGCAGTGTGAGGTGGGCATCCTGCAAGGGAACATCTGGTTTTCAGCTGCCTGTGTGTGTGGAAGGGAGGGGGAACAAGTGATCTGGACTTAAGCGTTAGACTGTGCATACGTCTGGAGCAGGCTTGGGCGGAGACAAGGTATTCTCAAAATAGGTATGAATGAGTAATATTTTGCTCTAGGATAATTACAGAAATAGACTGAATATTGCTGGGTGGGTTTTTCTTCCTTTTGGCATCACTAAAATTGTAGCAGCAGAATATATTTTTTTAAGGAAGTACAGTAATCTCTTTAATGAGGTACCATATGTTGTACCAATGAATTTCATGTTTAATTTAGCTGACAACATTGAAGAGTTAGGGTCCTATTCTCAAGCAACTTGATACTTCATGAAATACTGGAAATACTTGGTTGTTATTATCTGCTTTAGGTTGTTAAAACAGTCTGAACACTTGTTCTGTAGCTTGCATGTATTAGAAGTTGCAGATTGTTTTCATGTTCCATTACTAACGTTAATACTCCGTTTGTTGTATAATTCCTTCCTTTAAGACTTCAGATCAAGCTGACAAAATAGTAGGGTTTTTGAGTATATGTAGCAAGATTTGAAATCTTCTGTTCCTTTTCTAGTATATTTTAGAAAGACCATGTCCAATGATGCAGTAGGGTAATGGCATGGTCTGAAGTGATACTAATTTAATCACTTAGCATCTGAACAAAAGGACTGTCCTTTACATGAAAATGGAGCTGCTGTCAAAGATGACCAGAGATGTGTTTTCAACTTTTAACAGATGAATGCATCAGTGAGACTTCCATCTGGTGAAGAGTTCAACTTAAAGCTTGATCTTCTTCATTCTATAGTACCGGAGCAAAGTACGTTTAAAGTGCTTTCAACAAAGGTAAGCTGCTTAAAGTGTAAATTATTTCTTTGACTGTTCCAGTCCTGAAAATGTTTCTGTTCTATTGCCTTGTCTGTCTGCAACAGTCATAATACCTTGCTTTTCATACAGAAATGCTTTTTCTTTCTTCAGGATGTCTTTTGGCTGGTAGGAGGCTTTCTAAACGTGTGCAAATATCGAAATAGTAATATGATAGTGCTTATTGAAGTGCAAATGACAGAGTTATGTTGAGGATTCTTTCATTTGTTGCTAGAGAAAGAAGGCTGTGATCTTCACTGTTAGGATTCAGGTATTAGGAAAGCATGAACAACCTTTTACTAAACTTCTAGGAGCCAGTCTTGCCTGGTGAAGCATTGTTATCTTTGTGAGCCCAAGAAATAAAAGTCAGACTTGGAAGATTTCGGTGAAATAGTTCTCTACCCTTTCCTAGCTTTTTGCTGGTGAAGGTTAACCATGCAGTTAACTGTCCGTGGCTTTTCAAGAGAGTGTGTTCCATGCTATTCCATGCTGTTCCTGGCAATAGTACATGCCTGGAGACACTTGAAAATGGTGTAGTGTGCGAGAATACTTCTGTTTCAGCAGTTTGCTTCTTTTATATTACAAGTACAGAAAAATAAGAAACAGTGGTCTGGCATAGCATTTCTTGTTGGCATAATGGATAGACAGACATACACTTTGTCCACAGAGCCAAGCCTGAAGAATCCCTGCTGCTAGAATATGATGCTGATTGTTCTCTTGTATTTCAATAGTGGTTCTGCAGAGCTTATGGAAATTCTCGTGTGCTCCTGTTCCAATTTCCCTGTGCCATTCTCATAAAGGCACCTATAATTGCATCATTTCATGGAAGAGGGGCTTCAGGATGGCATGAAAGGATTAGCACAGAAAGTTGGTCTTGTTTTTCCATTCCTTGTAAAAGAAGCCTGGGCAGGTTGTGTGATTGAGCACTTTACTTATCCTCCCTGCAGTGTTAAAGCTTACATGGCTCGAAGTATGTAGAAGATCTGGTAGTCCAATAGTATTTGTATAAATTTGCGTGGAATGGGGATGAACCTTGTCAGGAAGAGTAGCTGTGAGGTCCTGTTTTCTTTATGTTCTTACCTAGCTTGTGTTACACTTTTAATTTTGTCTTGAAGTTTATCACTGCTTTCTTAGGAAACATCTACGTGTTTACTGAGCACTGTGTCTTGAAGTTTATCACTGCTTTCTTAGGAAACATCTACATGTTTACTGAGCACTGTGAAATTCACTTGACTTTGTCTTTCCACACTACCATCTCTAGCCTGGGCTTATCTCTGAAATAATCTCTAGTAGTTTAGAGCCTAGTTTACTTTGAGGTTCCAAAAGTGGGGTGAAAGCCTGAGTTACATTCAGGCAGTGTCTGAACTGTAAACATTTTGCATTTATTTTCAAATGTTACTGCTCCTAAATACTTGTGAGAGACTATTTTTTGAGACAAAACGGGTAGGAGGGAACACCGAAGGTGTTCTAACTGCACAAGTCAGTGCTTCAGCATGTCCTTACTTTTGCAGAAAGGAGGTGTGTACGGCT
Organism: Rhipidura dahli; assembly: GCA_013399225.1. Classification (NCBI taxonomy): domain Eukaryota; kingdom Metazoa; phylum Chordata; class Aves; order Passeriformes; family Rhipiduridae; genus Rhipidura; species Rhipidura dahli. Next base: position 168,822 of record VXAC01003560.1, on the reverse strand, counting down.
GTCAATGAAGGCATAGTGGAGGAATAAAATTTAAACCATGCTCCAGCTGGTTCTTGTTCTGACCACCAGAGGGAGTCTGGAAGAAAAAAAAATTAAAAGCAGCTCTATGTTAAGTATGCAAAGACTTTACAGGTTTAGAATATTTTTCTTAGAAAAATATTAAGCGCTTTAAGGGAATGTGGCAGCCTTAGTGTTTGATTACCAGAAATTCAGATTTCTTTTCTTAGCTTTGTGTATGTACTTGGCTCTTATGAGCAGCATGGAAAATAGGCAGATACTACTTTGAGTAAATTAATCGTATTGATTAGAACTTCTCAGAACATTCACATATTATTTTGTACTATTTACATGAAGTCCTTTTGTAAGGACTTGGAAGGAAAGAAATAATCTTATTATCTTCCCAATTATATGAACTTCTTACTACGCACTCCTAAAGAAGTTGAGTTTTCATGGGATAGAGACAGAGCTATTTCTGCAGATTGGTAATTTCAGGTGAGAATAACTTGATTTGTTCCTACTGCTTTATTTTGTGTTGCTGTTTTGAATGTGTGAGCCACATTGCCACTAGTATTGTCTAGTGGGCAACAAAGACTGACCTTTCTTTTTTACTTATGTGAACAAATATATGAGGAAACAGTGGAATGTATGACCAGGTGTGGTGCATAGTTTGGGTCCATGAACTTTGTACAACAAATAAATTTATTAGATAGAGAATGAAACAAGAGCCAACAGAGAGTAGAAAAATCCTGCATTTTTTGGAGGTAAGAGCAGCTGTTGAGGGTTTTCTCAATACCACTTGAAACTCAGCATCACTTGACAAATGCAAAGGCATAAAGGTAAAGATGTAAATTCAGTAGGAGAAAATAGCCTTAACTGTATTTGCAGAACTACAAATTCTAAAGTAACTGCAAAGAGCAGACAGAGCTCACAGACTCTTGAATTGCTTCTTTCAGCAAGTGTTGACAGTGGTGAAAAATACACGTTGACAGTGGCTAGCATAAGGATTGTTTTTCCCAGCAAGGAAATTAAAATTATACCTTTCTAGCAATCCATGCTGTGTCAAGCTCTGAGATACAAAGTCTGTTTGGAAAAAAAACCAGTGTAACACTAGCAAATGTTACAGAGGTAGCATAGATTGATGTTTTAAGCTGTTTCAATGGTTTCTGTTTGAGCAGAAGTAAATTAGTGTTTATCATCTGCAGACATTGACTTCAAGCTGTGGACTAGAAGAGGTAAAATATTTGATGCCAACTCAAGAACTGCGTAATACGTGGATGAAGTCCAGTTTTGAGATACAACTTAAATTTGTCTTCATACTTCCTCTAGTATTTTTTATTCTCCAATTGTCAACAGTTTTACAGATGATACAGGCTGTCTTTAATATTGACTCTCTCTATTATTGCCATACTTGAAGCTATTTTTTTTAACCTAATTAAAAAATGTACTTGCTGTTCAATAGGTAACACTGCTGGCAAGTTTAGCTTTGGGTTGATTATGGTTCCTGCTCACATTTAATGGCAAGTTACTTAAGAGTTGCCTCTTGTTTTTCAGCATATGATTCTGAATGTCTAAAGCCTCAGGTTAATGTTTGTGTGAGAAAACGCTGGATACCACTGAATTGAGCCCTTTTCTTAAGGGTACTGCTATATCTGCATAGCATTTTGTACGTTAACAGCACAGTTGATAGATCATAACTAGATCAATTGATATTATTGATTGTAGTCGTCATCTGTCAGAGGTGTCTGACTGTAGCAATCTGATCAAGCAAAAAGTAACAGCTGCTCCAAAAAGCACTCTAGAAATTTGAGATTGGTGTCTTACAAATGGAAGCTGAAAACCGTGTTGTATTCAGCATTTCACAGGAGGAAAGTGTCCCTTAGTGGTGCTACTTGTTTTTTTACTTCTTTCCAGGAGATGGAGCCAAAATGTAAAGGCTGGACCAGGTTTGCTCTTAGCAAGTTGCCTGGGTGCAATTATCCTCCATAGAAGGAAAAAGGCATAAAATTTTAAACGAGTGACTAAATATGTTTAAGACAAAACTAGTCAATCTGTATCTGTCCAGAAAATATGTCAGGAAACTAGAAATGCACAAATAGTGTAAGGATTTCTAATGTTATTAAATGTGCACCATTAACCTCACATTCTTTTCCCTGTTCTGCTCAGTCTGTCAATCAGTGTATTTGGGATTCCAGGGGAATATTCTGCAGTGTTCTCTTGGAAACTTGTGTAATGTGAGCAATTTCTCTAGGTCTTCTGATGTGTTTCTGGGTGGTGCTTGGGGTTTTCTTCTCCTTAGACTGAGAAGAGGAGAGTGAAGATGACTATGTGCTTTTAGCACATGTGCTTATGACCTTGAAGAAAACTTGAAATGGTGTTTTCTGTTTTTCCCCTATCTACAAATAGACTGAGGACAGTTACTGTGAGTTTTCAGTCTGTAGTGCCTTGGGCTTTTTGCAAGCAATGACTTGCAGCAGTGTAGAGCCATTTGAAAAAGTGGTAAAAAGTGGTTTCTTTACTCCAGAACTGTCCTTTAATTAGAGATCAAAGTTGTGCTGCAAACCGGGGAGGTGTTAGAAAGCCTCAGCCTCTTGTACAGTTGATATTTGTTGCTTAATAGAGATGTCTGAGGTAGAAACACACTCTCCGCAGCTTCATGCCAAGGATATGGTTTTGTGCATCAGTGGAATGTTGGTTTTTTCCTTGAACCAATATTTTGCTTTGCAAACTCTGAAATACCCTGTGAAGCTAACTGGAACTGATGCCTGTTGTTGAATGTGAGGGAAAAGGCAAGGAGTGGAACTGTTTCACATGCTCTTGTACTGTCATCAGAGTCACTGTTCACAGGCAAATGTTTACAAATAGATAAACAAGAGGAACAGATTTATTTTAACTGAAGTTGGGTCTTACCATTGCAGTCCGATCCTTAAAAGATACTTTATTGTTTAGGGTATTTTCATTAAATTGCTTGTAAGCACTTGAATGCAGACTTGGCTGCTCTTGTGTACTTGTTTTCCCTGTGAGTCTTTCATGCAGATTGGTATCTCCCATATATATTCTTGAGCATTGTCTATAAATTATAAACTAATATTTAAGGTGAATGGATAATTTTCTGAAGTTTCTTACATCTTTTAGGCAGGACTAGTTGGAGCAATTTCTTGGATAGACCAAATAAGAAACCTTCATTATGATTTGCATGATATTTACATATTTAACAATAAGTTTGATTTTATTCTTTTCCTTCTCTGTGAATGAAAATGGATGTGAGACAGATTTAAACTTGCTAATACTCTGAGAACTATTATTTTTTACAAGCATGTAAGTCAGTGCCCATGCTTTATATAAATGCATAAATGAAAACTATGCATAAGGGGTTTTACCTGTCGTGAGAACTATTGGAATAATGACAGTTTACATGGAGAATGAAGTGACAAATAGCTTCAGAATACTAAAATGATACTGTGTTGCTAGCTTCTCCTCTAAAATTCAAAAATTTTGTGTTGGCTGTGTAATACCAGTCAGAGGAAACTTGAACCTTTTTCCCCCAGTTCTCCATAATATATAGCTGGCAAAGAAACTAAATTCCATCTGTTGCAGTATACTCCCTATAGAATGAATTTCATAATTACTTGTGTGTGATAACACTGTAGAATTATTTTTATCTTAATATATTTTGTTTAAAGTTATGGACCAAAAATCTCAGAATTTAGACTACAAGCAATAAATAAAAGGTCTTTTAATAATTAGGACACCAAAACTGTAGGCAAATGTGCTCTTAGAGGTACATTTGAATAGGTCTTACATTTTTAGAAGATTGTTCTATTTTATCCTACAGAATTCATGACATGATCACAGAATGACAACTCTGAACACTTAAAATTTACGACTCAGAGAAGGCAGTCAGTAGTTCAGTAAATAACAAAGTAGTTGGTTAGAAACACTGAATTCTTGTTTTCATATATTTGACACAGCAGAACATCAGAATTGAGAGGGGTATTTTTGATGTGTCTTAAAATTAGTGGCTGAACTGTTGCTTAAGCTTTGCCAGTTCTTCTTTCCTTCATCCATCTGGTCAGAGCTTGACAGAAATTTGCCAGTGGTAAATGAACCTTCCCTTAGCATGGACTGAAAATACAAAACACAGTAGAAATTAGAAAAAAAAACCAATTCTTGCAGTTTTTCAGTGTACACCAAAATCTCCTTTTAGAGGGTGGAAGATAAAAATTTTCCCATTTTAATGTATCTCAGTTAGATTGACAGTGCCTGTCTCAGAATGTAAGTTCAAGTGAAATCAAGTTCATTGGAGGTTTGGACTTTCTAACAGTTAGTATCTACCTAGAAAATAAATGTTGGCTAACTAGTGCTGTTTCGATCATTACCAAAGGGGAGAAATTATTTCTTAAAATTGAATTAAGTGCTCTTTTATGCCAGTCATCTTAAAAACATTTTTATTATGTTTTCTCATATTTTTGTACTATCAATGAAATGGTTCAGAGTAGCTTTTGAGAGTAACTGTGGCATCTTTTCTGATAGCTAGCACTTGGATTAAGCTGCGAACAAGCATGTCCAAATCCCTCATAGGCTTTAAAAAATTGATTGCTTTTATGACTAGAAAACTCTGTGTAGAAGCTTACCTATGTCCTTTTACTGTGGGTGGTGTTTCTTCTAGACAATAAATCCCTCATTTGAACCTTTTCTCAGAGGGGTAGGTTTCTCTCAAGATGATATTTCAAACAAGTAGTACATGAATTACTCTCAGAAGTCCATGTGACTTTTCCTTTTTGCTTTGCTCGCTTTGAACTCAAAATACAAGGGACTTCAAAGAGAAAGTGTAAAGTGTATTATATCTGCATTGGGTTTTTTTATGGATCTGAAGTACCATCTCCCGTTTTAGGCTTGCCAGTGTAAGAAAGGCACTGATGTGGTGGAGCAAGTCCTAGCAGAGGGCTGCCAAGATGGTTGGGTGGCTGCATGGCTTGAGCTACAAGGACAAGCTGAGGAATTAGGCTTGTCCTTAAGTGGCATGCAAAGCATTTAATTTTCAGTTAAATTGTCCTGTCTTATATTCTAAAGTTGGCACAAGGCACACAGGGCATATATTTTATGAAATATAAATGTTGAATCAAAGTAGCTGGTGAAGTGTTGATGTATTTCTCTTGCCCAAGTGAATTTTTTTTCAAAGGAGAGGAAAAAGCTAACAGTACTTTATTGCTAGATAAGACACAAATGTCCGTACTGATGTGTTACTTTTCTGTGTGATAACTATCAGTATCTGTGCTAAAACATTCATTAAAATGCATTTATTGCCATTTGTGCATGTAATGGGGACTTGCAAAGTTGTTCCTTCTTAGATCAAATAGAGCTCTCAAGTTGAAGAAATATGTGCCTTCACAAAAAGAACTTTACCGCTTTATATTTTTGGAAAATGTGGTTGTATAATGGTATGAAGTTAATGATTTTCCTAGCTTTGCTCCTGCCTGCCACTTCGCCTAATGAGTAACTTCAGTTGAAGTGGATGTAGTAGACAGAGTAGAAGTTTAATCATGTCAGAAATACATTCTGTCTCAGTTCTTCAGCTGTGTGTACCTCTAGCTTGGCAGGGTTGAAATGGTTTAGAGTTAAGAAATCTGCATGTTACACTGGGAATTAGTGTGTGTCATTTGCTTTTCTGTAGGGATGTTTATCATGTAGTGCTGGCTTAGGGACAGTTTGAGAGGAAAATGTAAGGTCTAGCAGAAAAGGAGAAGGGGGATTACTGGAGCAGCAAAACTGAAGTTCTTCCTTATTTTCTTCTTTTTATGCATGGATGGGGCAGAGTACTCTGATGAATAGCCATAGGTCTTTATAAGGATTTGTTGAGGAGGATTGTATTCTGAGTAGAAGAAAGTCCATGTTTAGTAGCTCACATCAAGCATTATATTGCATTAGAGGTCATTTTTGGTGTGGATGAAATAATCTGTGTTTGAGATACTGAAAGATATTGGTGGAAAGCCTGAAGTGTAAGGACAAGAGGAGTTAGTGTAAGAAAAAATAAGCAGAGAAATTGAAGAGGTATAGGGTTGAGCACTTTCAGTATCAAGCATTTGCTTTCTTTTCCTCCCTCCCCTAAAACATATTGGGGGACGCACTAATAAGCGGAGTGTAAAATCCTAACATTAGAGCCTCCTCAGCTTAAGTGCACAACTCAATTGAGTCTCCTCAGGTTGAGAAGAGTTTATCTAAGAAACAGAGGAGAGTTGTTTTAATTTAATACTCATGTCTCACTTGTAACTAATTAGTTCCTTTGTAAGTAGCTAATTAACTTGAATGTTTGGCTCAGGAGATCCAAATCCACTGGGGGAAAAAACCTAGTTCTGCCACTTGTGGAACTACTTGATTGTCTTATATGTAGATACTCAAATATTTTTTGCTTCCTTAAGCTAATCACAGAGCATTAAGTTTATGAGTTTAGGTGCTAAAAAATTAAATTCAAGGTTGTGGTTTTCAAAGTTTTTAAAAGAAGCCAGTGGAGGTAGCTTTGCTGATTTCTTTTGTCTTATGGAAGAATAATTATTGGCACAGTTTGAATAATTCTTCTGCATAGTTTAACAGATATCTCTGCATCCTTACAGACTGTGATGTTAAACTGTGGAATACAGGCCTTTTTTAGGGATGGTAGGTTGTGCATCCAGACTAACAGCATTTTAATTTTATTTGGGGTTTTTTGTTCTGTGACTTTATTTTAAAAACAGATGTTCTGATGCTTAATTTGTGACTTGTAAAGTGGCTGAAAACATTTAAAATCCAACAGACACAGGGAATGGAAAATCAAATACATGTGGATGTTGGACTTAGAAGCTTATTGAAGCTCTCCCCTGTCTTAAAAGACATTTCATGCCTCTTATCTTAAACTTTTTGTTGTTCTCAGTACATGTTAGTAGTGGAAAATAAGTATGTAAACTTACCTAGGGAATTTATAGCTTCCTGAGGGATAAAAAAATAAAAAGAAACATTCATAACTGAATATTCTGGTTCTTAAAATTCATCCTTATTGCAAACATGGAAGCATTGAATCTTCGATCAGCTAATTTTTTGTTTTGATAAGATACCTCAGTGTGTTGCTTACTAGTGATTGATATGAACAATGGATTAAATAAAGTTCAAATTTCAGATCAACATAATGCGGTGCAAGGAGCTTGCTGTTTGAATCTAAGGTTAGCTTTTACAGTGGTGCCTTTGTTCTTGGGTCTGCAGGGATCCCCAGGTTGTAGTGGCTGTAGGTGGAACTAAGAATTTGCTTCTGCTCAGCCGTTAACAAGGAAGCGCTGAAGTTTAGCAAGCACCAATTTCAGTTAATTAATAGCAGCATTTGAACTTTGTGACATCTCCTTAAGTGAAGAATTGGAGTGACATTAGACAGTCCTTGCTTTGCAGACATTGTTTTGCAACTTTGTAACCCTATGACCAAAGGTGAAGGTTAATTATGAAAAAACATTTCAGTATGGTTGTCTAAAGGGGTATGTGAAGTTGTGAATAGGGCATGACATACTTTACTTAATTTTGTTTCTCCTATGGTATTTGTAACCATATCAATTTTTAATTGCCAGTTTTGTCAATGAATACTCAACAGTTTTCTCCGTAGCAGTGTTTGTTCATTGAACCAAATTAATACAGTTTCTGAAGTTCTCCAGTGGGAAGATCTGTATAGTCCCAGGGTGTTTCTCTGGTTTGTGCACTACACATCAAACATGGAATTTTTTGGTAAATGAAATGTAAACTTAGCTAAAGTAGGATTTTGTAGTCTTTCAAAACTGCTGTTTATTAGAGCTGACTGCCAAGAAAGGGATGCTTGAAAGGCAATACCTTGGAGCCTGGCAGTGTAGAGACATTGGGACTGATCATTATTTCTGGGATGCCATAATTTACAAAAAGAATCTAGTGAATAGTATGCAAAAGAAAGTTAAGTGGTCCTAAACAAAAGGGTAGGAGTCTGCTAAAAAAGCTGCACAGGCATATGGGAGCTTGTTTGATCTGTGACTTGAACTCAAGTAACTTTATCTTGTAAGGTAGGTAAATTTGGCTGTGCTACAGGCTTCATATTAGCAGCTGTGTTTCTGAAACCAAATGTATGTATTTTCTTACAGCTACAGGGTCCAACTTTGGAGCTGCTTGGCAGAATTGTTTGCCATCAGGATTAATTTGTTCTTTGTCTTGTGTTTTGTAGATTGAGATAAAAATGAAGAAGCCAGAGGCTGTAAGATGGGAGAAGCTGGAGGGCCAGGGAGATTGTCCTAAGTTAAAACAATTTACACCAGGTTTGTTCTCTGAACTATTTAAGTTTTAAATGGTTTACTTGTATTGAGTGAGTTACAGGTATTAATAATAGTTTTGTGTTAAATATTGCTTATAAAATCACAGCTTCATATTTGCAATGAAAAGCCTAATAGTCTTGTTTTCACTGGCAAGAATTGACAGAAAGTCTGCAAGCCGTTAGTGAAACATAGGTATTAAATCTAGTCATAACTTCTGTTAGTCTGATGAGCTGTTAAGGATACGTGCTTGTCATTAACTCTGCTTATGTGTTTGGGTCCCTGTTTTGCAGTTCTGTATGCTGTGACATACATGTGCTGTGGTGTAGGAATGGTACCCCCCAATTCAGTGCCCCACTGGGACTCTCCCAAAGGACACTGTCAGGGTTTTACTCTCCCCTCCCCCTTTTCATTGCAGTGGGATTGAGAATTGGAGGCACAATAGGTGAAGGGTTGAGAAAATAACAATTTACTGGAAACAGCAATGAGATTAGAAAACAAACAGTAGCAGCAATAACATTACTAACAAAAGGCTACAAAAGAGAGAGTGATTTACATGCAAAATGCTCCAGTGGACCCCAGGTGACAATGAACTGATGCTGGATGGCTTCCCCTTCCCGACACCTTTTTCTTGACTTGACTGGAAGCTCTGCCTTTCGTCTGGGATGCCAAATTGTCCCTTACTCCAGCCCCAGCAATGATCTGAGGTGGTGTAGAGTATCTTCCTGGCCGTGCCCACAGAGCTTCAGGCTCTGGCCCTCACCACTACTGCAAAAAATTAACTCTGTCCTGGCCAGACCTAGGACTACAATTATGTGACCTGTTGCTTATTTAATTAAGTATTGTTTCCTTAAGTATTGCATTTCTCTTGGAAACTAATACTTCGGGATTTTTAATACAGATAAACATTCTGTCTTTGACAGAATTTGAATTTCCTGATTTATTGGTTTCAGATTTTTTTTTAATTTAGCTCAACTATTCCTATGGATCTAGGCTGCTGCTTTGCTTTTTTTTTTCTGTCAGCCAGTATCTCTTGCCTCATTTTGATTTTAATTATCTGTGTTACTGTTGGCCAGCTTTTTTTATGTGCATTGGATAACAAAATTATATAACTGTTTACCTAAAAATAAACTTCTGCATTTCTTAGTTTCCTTTATTTTTTGTTACTGCAATGCTTATAATCAGTTTGGAGGAATCCATTTGCATTTTCATGTCCCATTATCATCTGTGATTCATCAGGTACATGTGTCTGTGTTCTCTGCCGCTTTCAAAGTCGTGAGAAAATGCTTAGTTAACTAACACTTCTGTTTTCAGATACCCAGCACTTATACCCATCATCCTCTCACTATACAAGGAACTGGGACAAACTGGTAGTTGAAATCAAAGAAGAGGAGAAAAATGAGAAGTTAGAAGGAGATGCTGCTTTAAATAAACTCTTCCAGCAAATCTATTCAGATGGTACTGATGAAGTAAAACGTGCCATGAACAAATCATTTGTAAGTCTTCATTCTTTTCTCTGAAGAAATATGTGACTTTTACACACTGACACAATTCACTAAATTTTGCATAAGTTGGGGAAAGCCTCCATTACCAAAATTTTGGGCCTATAAATGAATGGCCATGGTTCTGTTGGAGATACTGGTACAGCTACTGTCACTGAAAGCTACAGAGCTGTACGCTAATGAATGTGACTCTTTAAGTCCAAGGTTGTGCTTTGTCACTGGTCTCTTCATTTCAATTAGTGTTATCAAAGGAAGTAGAGGTTTGGCTCATACAGAGTTTGAAGACTTGCCAGGGGTTGAAAGGATCAAATTCCTCTTGATTGCTTGTATCTTGTTTTAATTTGTAGTCTTCACAGGTAAGAACATGACTGACCCTTTAAAAGCTTCTTGTTAATGAAGCAGCATCTCACTGTGTCCCGTAGTGATAAAAGTACTGTTGGGCTGGAGATGGTGAAATGATGGCTCTGTCAAATTTTATTTTATAGGTACACAATAGGTACACAAGAGCTGTGTAATCACTGCTCTTTGAAGTTTGCTGTAAGAAATGTGGCTTTTTTATTACTAGAATTCTCAGCAAACTAAACAAGCTCTCTCTCATATTGCAGATGGAGTCTGGTGGCACAGTTCTGAGCACCAACTGGTCTGATGTCGGTAAAAGGAAGGTAGAAGTAAATCCTCCTGATGATGTGGAATGGAAAAAATTCTAATCCTGTTTCTGATCTTTACCATCTATGTGTTGCCATAGTCATGTACTGACCACTATGTATGGACATAGCATTCTTGGATTCAAAGCACTGAATGTTCCCTTGAAAACAGGAATTGTCTTTACATTTTGCGTGCTTTAGAAATTCCTTCATCTGCAGATGTTAAAGATATACTCAAGAGTGGAACCCTATCTTGTCATCTCTGACTAATTTCTGGGAATTCGGTCCATCAGTCCAAATTTTCTACCACCTTTATCAGTTCTGCTCTTTGGGATAGGGTGATCTCTAATGGCTGGTCAGGATTATTGCCTTACACCTGGTATTTCTGTTCAGTAACTTATTAGATCTTGGCAATTTTGGGTAAGAACACTTTTCACAACAGTGTTAAAATTGTTCGCTCCTTAACTCTGCTAAATAAAACTGTAAATACTACTTTTTCTATATGGAAGCTGCTTTATTTCATTTTTAGTGTTGTTGTTTGATAGGGGAATCACTTAAAGCATATAGGTAAGGATGTGAATGTACTGCTTCAAAAGAAAAGATGTCATGTAAAGGAGCAAAATGCATTCAGTGAGGAGGATCAGATTACTACTCTTGATGCAGACACAAAATACCCACTTAGGAGACTTTCCACCTGTCTGATAAGTTGAACTGTAGTCACATGTGATGGAAGGTAGCGAATTTGTTGTGACTGGAAGTTTTTACAGAAAAGTAGGTCCTCTGTCTACCTTCTGTATTCAAAATAAAGGATCTTTTGCAACTGCCTGGAATCAAAGGTAGCAAGCAGTTGCTTTCAGTTATGTAATTTCTGCGTACTAGAAACTGTTTAAAGAAGAACTTGTATGTTCTTAATTGTTTCCATCAGTGCAGCTTTATTGCTATGATCAAATTGTAAATGACAATAGAGAAAAAGAACTGAGAATCTAAGTACTGTCTGTGCTTGTACTTCCTGAATACAGGTCTGCAGGGACCGATAAATGCTCAAAAGCCATCTGGATGTGCTCCTGGGTACCGGACTCGAGGTGCTCCTTCTTGAGTGAGGGGGTTGGACAAGGGCACTTCCAGGGATGCCTTTTAACCTCAGCTTCTCTGTGATTCCATGAGAGAGGAACTCAAGAGTTGTGCTGAACATGCCTTGTCCATGTGCCACTGTCTCCTGAGAATTCAGAGATAGCCATATGTTCTGTGATCATAGAAACACCATGAATTGCAAATATTGACAGCACTGTGAAAGGCACTTCATTCCTTGCTAACCATTGGATGCTGTTTTAAGTTTGTTACTTTTCTCTGCTTTCCTAATTATGTGGGTTTTTCCCAATTGTAACTCTTCCCGTTGTCTTTGTATTGTGTTATTTTCCTACAGTGTCAATTGGATGAGCTTGGTAAAATAGAAAGGCTGTTAGAACAGGTGTTTTTAATAGGATGAGTGAAGTCTGCAGCTGTTAGGTATTAAATGATGATTGAAAATTAGAGAGAAGGAAGGAAGGATATATTCTGCTCCTCCTGAGGAATAGGAGTCTGGATTTTGCAGTGATGCTGGGAAAGTGCAGTGGCTTTTTTCCCACTGTAGTTACTATGCCTGTGTAGTAGAGAGATACCAAGACTTTAAAATCTCACAAATGCTAAAAGGAGAGGGATTTTTTGGTTGTAGACTATGACTATGGTCTTGATATAATTGCAGTTTCTGGATACACTGGAATCATGATTTTCCTGTAGTGCAAGCTGGGCACTGGTTTCTTCTGCATCACTTCTGGCTTCAGAATTGATACATGTTTTCCAAAGCTCAGATTTTATAACCTTCAGAACTGAATGTTACCCTGCTCTTCGAATGCAATGAACCAAGGTGGATCGGGTTTAGGAAGGGGTTTGTGTGCCTTACCTCTTGACGTTTGGAGAACAGTGTCTGCTTCTTGGAAGAGTTTCTCAAAGCACATACTTGGAACATGTTTCAGTGAAGATTTTTTAGCTTTGGTGTGAGGCTTTTCCTGACCCTCAGAGAATTCTGAGTAGCCGATTGCTCGATATGTAGAGCATTTGCCCATCCATATGGGATGCTAACATTGGAGTTGATTTGATTTGGAATAGATACTTGAACTCCATTCTCCTGGATAAGTGCTTTGCTGCTTTTTATTTATGCGCAAAAGCATTTCTTCCTTTTTAATGTAGAAAGAAGACAAATGTCTCAGTGCTTCACTTTGTCACAAAATTGGGTTCTTGTCTCTTGGCCAGTCTTGCTTTATAAATGCCATTCAGAGTACAACAGAACTTAGCAAATGCTTGCTATTGGGAAAAGCCTAGGTAAAAATCTCTTAAGTAGAAATTAAAAAGTAATTTGAAGATGTGTAATGCCAACCAAGTTGCTCTTACCTACTGAAGAGAACATAGCAGAGGTTCCTCTGTCTTTCCCTTTCTGAAAGACCATGGGAGTATTATGTCAGATAAACACAATATATTCTTGTATTAAGTGGGTCCTGTTTCACTGCTTTGAGATTCAATTCACTTAGCTTAAGGCAAAAAGTAAAATAAAATGCACTGCTACTTTCGTACTCTTGAGGCATATGTAATGCAAATATAATGCTTTAGCTTCAGGCTAAAACTTGTAGCAATCAAGTGGTAGAGCTCCCTGTCCATCTCAATCCTGTAAGCTAAGTTTGTAGGTCTAGACATAATTCCAGCATGTTTCTGAGCACAGGCAGATAATCTGTGTGCACTCCTTCTTCGAGTTTGGGTTAATCAATAATGGCAGGTCTTATTGCCTTATAGGGGGAGGGGAATGTGTGTGTGGAGGAGAGGTGTTGGGTTTTTTGTTTGGAGGGGATTGGATTAAAGCAGTAGGCAAAATTTCCTTAGAAAGCTGGGGGAAGGTGCTTCATGAATTTTGTGAACAGTGTATTTTGTTCTCAACAAAACACACCTACAAAATGATACCAGAAGCTGTAGATCAGGAGAAAGCTAACGGTAGCTTGGGGGTTGAATAGAGGCTCTGAAAAAACCAGTGACAAAGGGAATTTCCTTTGGAACTGGAGAGGGTGAGTGGAATATGTGCAGCACTAGTAATGAGTTGGCTGGAGGAAGAGAACTGCCTGCAAGGACAGAGTGAATGATGTTTTAATTGTGTTCAAACTGCTTGAGGGTTTTTATCCAAAGCTTTTTGGTCATCTGTAGGTGGTACTGTCTGGCAGTTTCACCTCAGTGCTCTGATTTGTACTGATGCAAATACCGGAACAGGCCAGCAAGAGATAACAGTAGCTTTCCCATTTAATACCATAGGTGGGGTTGCTCTTTGCTCCTGCTCTCAGGGAAGATGCCTGTTGAAGGTTAAGGCTGCCTCTCTCATCTTTGCTTGTGAAAGACCAGTTTGTAGATGTGTGTTTGTAAAAGGCCAGCAGAGCCTCTTGGAAGCAGAAGATGGTGCTCCTGGTTCAGTCTCTTTTGCCCTTTCTGAGCAGATTCTGTCTACCCAGACATGTCAATCAGCAATCAGTTCATTGCCAACTTAGTTTTATGCTTCACTACTTTATTTTTTTTACCCTGTACTGCATGGAATAAGTGATTAGTCTGTTCTACACTGAAACTTCCTTGGAATTTTTTTGTGCTGCAGTAGGGGTGAAGTAGAAGCCAGATCACCCCTTTTTCCATGACTCCCAGCTTCTTTTGGCTTTCTCAGTGTAGATACAAGTGGAGGGTGATTCCTGTATGAAAAAGGACATGGGGTTTCTTTTGTTATAAGTGGGGAGAAGGGGAACTGTACATTGAGAGAAAAGACTTCTCCTGCCTTCTCATCACTGGCTTTCAATCTTTTTAATCATATGGGATTGCTTTCTGTTTTCCATCTTTTTTCACCAGGCTGACTTTATCCCTGTTTTCTGCTCTAATCTGCTCTGCCATTCTAATCCTCCTAGAAAAATCACATGGGTAATTAAGTTTTAAGGATAGTGGAACCGCGGTGCTGTGACAAACATCCACCCACCTGTGGTGGGAAATACTGTTGATGACAAGCTCATTCCTCTTTCTCTCCTCCTTCCCTAAAGTTCAGCCAAATGAAGGCTTTCAGCTGGTTTCTGCTAGCACAGGGTCAGCTTCAAGGAGCACCCTGCTCCATACTTCCCCAAATGCTGACGTGTTACAACCTCTTTAGTGAGGCAAGGTATTACATTTGTGGTGGCAGTGAGAAACTTCAACAGTGGTAGTAAACACTGTACGGTAGTGAAAAGATCACTGTGGATGGTTAGAGCTGGAGTCTGAGCCACAGCTGCAGGGAGTATCACAACATCTTTTCACACTGTTGGCTTTTTGGTTTTATTGTTGTTCCTGTGTTGCCTCAGAACTTTTCCTTCAAAATCAGATGTTACACTAAAGATTTTTTTCCAACCTTGCTGCAGCACGAGATCTTTACATTTCTCTATTTGAATCTGATATGTAGGTAAATAGGAATTTCTTAAAGCTTGAGTTGGAGAAGGCATTTTGTTGCCAATCTTCTGGAAATAAATAAACATTATGGCCACTGGTGTTTTTGTGGCATGGCACATTCAGATGTGTTATCAAGATATACATGCCATGTGTGACAGCTATAGATCCATGAGCAGGATGCTTTTTTTACTTACATGCTTAGTGACTGCCTATAGAAAGCAAATGATTACAAGCTTTTGTTAAGGAGGAATTAATTTTGTTAAGTATGTGTAGACATGGAGATCACCTACAAGAAAGTTGTTTCTGTGTATTCAGAAGGAGGCTGTTTGTTTGTTTGATTGGGGACCCGGAGAAGCAGATGACAGGTTGTCTGAAGATGCAAAAGAGAGCAACAGTCTAGTTCAGACATTGAGTATCACATTTTTCTCTTGTAGCCTCCAGTGTTTCACTCGCTCTTGCCCTTCTTTTCCTCTTCAGACAGTTCTTGAACGAGTATGTAAAATAATTGTTATACCTTCTACATTGAAAAAAGCACAGAAAGCAACTGGGTTTTTTTAATGTGTTTGTTTAATCTGCAGTAAAAAAAAAAAAGGAAAACTGACTTTTCTAAGCATACGATAGACATACTTCTAAAACAACATAATGATCAAGGTCATTTTCAGTTTAAAAAGCAGAAACTCAAATTTAACAGGCCTTGAAATCCCACTTTAAGAAGTTTTTAATTTAAATATTTCAAAGCAAGTCTGTCCTTCAGATTAAGGGAAGGTGAAGCTTATATTAAAACCACAATAGAACAAAATACTGAATTCTACTCTCATCTTATTCTCATTTAACACTTTGCTTTTTAGATATGCAGTTTAGCATTCCACATGAGGTTGTCTTTATTTTCTTTAAGCCACGATTATGTCAATTAATTCCTCTTTTCTGTATGTCACGCAGTGTTAATAACATTACTGGGCTTGCAACATCTCAAGAGCTGTTTAGTCACAAAAATGAATGCTCCAGAAAGCGAACTTTAAGAAAAATTGAACCATTTTGTTAATAAAGACTATGTAGAGGGCTCCATAAACTTGGTGCTAGGGTTCAAGATTCATAGTATGGATAAAGGCAGTCTAATACCTCTATCTTTGTTTTTCAAGGCTAGAAATACAAAGTCGTTCCACCTCAGAGTGTTTCCGCTTAGTACTTTCCTTAGAGATTTAACATATAATGGGATCAATCCAAATAATTGCAGAGTTTGCCTAAGCGAAAAGGATGAGGTGAGAAAGGAAAGAGGGGGGAAAAAAATGGCTTTTTTTTTTTCCTTCCCCTCTGGTAAGCAGTTTCTCTTGTGGAGAAGGGATGCTAGCTTCAGCAAAGCTAAAGGAACTGGTGTGAATGGCTGCTATCCATGTGAAATAAAGAGGGGTTGTAATCTTGTGTCAAAAGTGTCTAGTTCAAGGATTTATAAATAACAGTGGCTGTTGTAGATTCTAAGGGTCTTGAGACTCCTTGGTCTGCAACTGCATGTAAATACTTTTGCTGTAGTAGCTGGATAGCAGATACTTGTTAGACACTACAGTGGTATCATGGATACAGGATTCTTGATGCTGGGGCTTCTTTGATGTTGGGATGTGCAAAGGGTTTTGATTCTGTGGCCACGCACAGTCCCTTCTACAGCCCCTTTTCCTGCTGTTTGTTTCCGATTTAGCACAATGTGTGCTTTCTCATGTCCCCTGAAGCAGCTTTGTGGGAAAGGTATGCTGTAATTGGTTTATAACCATTCATAATGACCTGGCAACTCTGAATAGCAACAGGGAGCAACTTAACTTGTGATTTATTTAAGTAAGCTACATGGGTTAAAGGCACTTCCAAGTGTACAAGTTGAGCTAGTTGCTTAATTGGACGTAAATTTTCACATATAGCTTGGAAAGAGAGGGGTGTGTTGTGAAAGGCTGAATTTGGATGTATGGGCAAGCTTCTGGACTGCTAAACCAATTTGTGAGCAAAGTTTAATACTGTCTTTTCTTGGGATGTCTCAGTTTTCTAATTTAGCAAGTGCTACTATCCCTTGCCTCTTGTAATGCTAATGGAATATTAACTTGAGATTTTCATTTGTGGGTGGAATATCTGACCTTGCTTTTGGTGCAGTGAAACACCAAAAAAACACTCTGCTTTTGTAAGGCAGGGTCGTACTGCTGCTTTGGTGTTAGCCTTTTCCCAGTTCATTGTCATTGCATTCCTGCTTGTTTTGTCGAGGCTCCAATTTTTTTGTTTGTTTTTTTTGTCAAGGGATTTTCTCACACAACGCCCATGATCCGAGCAACCCACCAGCTGCAGGGCATGATGATCCGGCAGGCGGTGCGGCAGCCCTGGTAGTTGTAAGGCCACGGGTGGTAGCCCATAAGGGGCTCGCAGATCCGCTGGCACTGCGTGTAACTTCGCCGGCAATCGATGCAGCACACGCCCAGGTGATCCAGCATGGGGTCAAAAGCCATCCCTTCACCTTCCAGCTGCTGGAACGTAAAATACTAAACGTCATCCCGGTGCTCTCATTCTCACGGAATAACAGAATACATCCGTGCTCCTGTTAACCCCACAAAGGGTAAAACCTGCAGTCTTGGGCCTGTGGAAACTGACAAAACTCCCACTAAGTGACCCGTGCATCTTGCTCTATTATTTTTTTTCTTTTGTCTTTCGCTCTTTGGCAGAAGTGTAGAATTGATGCAATCGCCCTTGTAAAATGGAAAGAACAACAGGCAGCTCTAACTTCATTGTTTTTATTCTGCAGTCCTTGCAAAAGCTTCAGCAACAGTAAGCTCCTCCCAAGCTTTAAATATTAGTGATAGAAAAGATTTCAAGACAGTTATCTGAGTCTTTCATGTAGGTGACAATGCCTAAAGTATATGGTGTGGTTTTTATGATTAGTTTTAGGTTTTGTATTTTAATGGTTTTTACAGTATTTTTTAGGAAATTATTCCCCTGGTCCCCTGCAGTTTTCTGAGGATTTCGCTCTTGTTTCTGTCTGGTTCCTTCCCTCCCATCCTGCCACACTTAGGTGCATTGTGGACAATGAGAATTCTGCCTGTTCTGCAGCTGACAGCAGAGAGTTAAATGAAGCAAAGTATGCATAAAATACCTAAAACCCTTTAGTCTCCAAAATTCCTTTCCTCCCTTCTAGGGGGAGAAAAAGGTAACCTGGATATTTTGCTTTTTTGTTGTTCTTTGCACACTGGTGTTATTTCAAGAAAAGCAGCAGTAATGTGCAAATGCTGAATTTCCAGTCAGCTCTTTACCTGAGCATTTTTCATTCAGAAAAGTAGCAGCACAACAAAAAAAGTGACACAGAAAGGAGGTGCCATCTCTTGTCTGGGCTTGTATGGGGCACTACTGACAGCTGGATGTTGTTAGGGACCCCAGCAACTCCTTCCCAGTCATGAGAATAGGGAAGATATTTTCTTGGTCAGGATTCATCATCCTTGAATTCACATATCTGCACCGTGAAACGTCACCTGAGCTCATCATCCAGGCTCCACTTAGAGTGAGTAAAGAGAAACAGCTCTTGGGAGGATTCATTTCATCCTTCAGGAGAGACCTCCAGCATATTAATGGTCCTTCTCAGCGCAGTGGCTCGGTCTCTAAGACAGCCTGACGATGGGCACTGGTGCAGTAGCTGTTGGTGAATGCGCACCCCGCCCTGCGGGCTGAGGCGAGCCTCATGGCTGCATCTGCCTGGCAGCTCTCCCTTTGGCCCGGCTGCCCTCTGGCTGGAAGAGGGGACCTGTGGCCCTCCAGAGGCAGGGAAGCTCAGACCTCATGGACATGGTTACGGTAGTGGCTGTGAGGAGAAGCTACATTCCAGTGCCACTGCTGTTTTACTGACCTCGTGAGAGAGTCGATTTAGATCCACTTTATTTGGAGTGATTAATTTAAGTTTAATTAAGGGATGTCAACTCGGCAGAATGCTGTCACAGTATAATGATCTCCTGCTGTTGCATAAATGTCAAGTCAAAGCTGGGACTTACTTCCAAAGCAGGAGGCATTTATCTTGTGACAGTGTTGTATTAAAATGACTTGCTCCTGCTGCACCAAATGGTGGGTGTAAATTGTCTGGCGCTGGTGCAGCAGACTGGAAGGTGCCTTCTGCACAGCCAGCTTTCCTGCAGCGTGGCAGAGGTGTTGGGACACAGCGGGGTAGCTCCTCTGCTCTTTCTGGGGGCTGCTGCTTCTTGAAGGGTGAGGACAAGTCTTACAACAGTCATCCTCCACCCACTGCTGCTGTCTCAAAGCAGATTCTTCTCTGTCAGTTGTTTGCTTCTCCAGGTTTGCTTACCCTCATAGAGGAGAGGCTGAGAAAGAAATTTATTTGGCTGGACCTTAATCTCTTTGCACCCAGACACTTCTGCTGTGTTCACCTGTAGCAGTCATGTCTGGTACTAATTTCTTTTTGAGAGCAAAGCATGTTTCTAGCTACTGGACTCTCTTCACATAGTAAATGATGAGGCTCAGCTGTCTGATCAAGACCAGCTTTGGTTTGTTTTTAGAAGGTGCTACCCTTATCAGGTCTCCAGTGCTGTTTCCATATGGACCTGGAAACCTCAAAAAGCAGCTTGGCATCAACTTGCCTTAACCTTGTGACCTCAAGCACTTGTGCTTGTTTCAGACTGAAATCTAATGAAAACTGGGAGGACAGTGGGAAGACGTTTTTGAGCTTCTTAGGTGTTTTAGCAGTCTGTTATTTCCTAGAAAAGCTGAACAAGCAGACTGTGCAGATTTAAAAAGAAAAAAAAAGATCCAATGCACCCCACATTACCAGCATTACCTGTCCAACCCAGCCCCGGGCTCTGGAAGATTACAGTGCAAATACTTACATTGTATGGGTTGTCTGGATTAAGTGTCTGATCGGTTTCTTGTCCCATGGGCCTGGTTTCATTAGACTGGTGACCAAGCTCTTGAGTCAGCTGCACAGTGTGTGACCTGGGGTTTACTTCTTCAGAAGCAGCTTCCAAGTCTTCCTCATCAAAGTTTGATTCTGACTGGCGCTTGTTTCTCTTCATTTCTCTCCTCTGGTTATCTGAAGAAATAATCACCAGAGTACAGTCTTACCTTGAGTGTGTCCTTGTAGTTCCCTAATAGTTCAGTGATTTCTTTAAATATTAAAAAAAGGAGAGGGTGGGGGGCAGAGAGAAAGCCAAAACTGTGCCTTAGCAAACTTGATGAGCATCCCCATGGGAGCTGCTTGCCTTCCAGTGTTGGGTCTGCAGCCAATACAGTCCAAAGCAGCGTGATTGCCTTCCCACCCCTTCCTTCCTCTCCTTGAGGCAAAATGTGTGTGAGGAGATTTGTTGTGGGTTTTTTGACCCTGCCTGTAGTCACTGATACTAACTCAGCAGCAGCTGCCAGCACCAGCAAGACTAGCTGTACACATCTCAGTTTCTTAAAATGCTTTTATGGCAGGATGGTGCCCTGCTCTCAAGGACATCTGGTTCTGAACAGCTTTGATACTGCTCTTTTGTTGCCCAGTGGGATATGGAAGCTCATGAGGAAAGTGGAAAATACTGGTAGCTTGGATCCACAGGTGCTCTAAAGTGTGGTAATTTTTTTCTCACATGTGCTGTCCCACCCAAGTGTTTTGATATTAACTGGACCAAGGAGGAATAAATATTTTGAGCCTTCTCCTAGGCCTGGAAGTCACCTGGAAGAGCCACCATCTCCCTGGTGACTCCTGAGCACCTTTGCTAAGCTTGCCTATGGGCCCTAACTTCAGAGCTGGGACTGCCCCCAGGATCTCATAAACCATCCACTAGCTGGCTGGCTTGAAGTATCTTCCTTCCACTCCCCTGAATATGTCTGGGGAAGCAGGGTAGAAAACAGAACAGGCTATGGTCCCCAATTCCTGGCCAGTGTTCCTGCTACCTGGTGTCAGCTGCCTACACATTTGGGGGCTAGTTTAAGCTGTTGTCTTGTCCTTCTGTAGAAGGAGGCTGACCTCTCTGGAAATGTTTCATCTCCTAGCAAGTCACCCACTTGGGCTAAACAAATTGTCTGAGTAAATACAGGTATGGAAAATATCTAGGGGATAAAGTCCAAACCCACAATCCTGGGACAAGCCCAGGAAGGTGTGGGCGAGGGAGGAAAGGAGTCTAGTTTCCCAGATGTGCTAGTTTCAGTAGCAAACCTGATGTAGGGAAGGCATTTAGATGAAGGGAATGATAACATACTTTTCAAATAAAAGAAATGTTACCTTTGGGATATGTTGGTCGCAGCCAGAAAATTGGAAGATCCCTGCAAAGCTCTAAAATTTTGGGGCTTAGGAAGCTGTTATGCTTGATAGGCTCATCTGCAGCCACCCAGATAAGGGAGTTTTTGTCAAATCTCACAGGCATGATTTCATCTTCCTGCAAATAGAAGAGCATAAATCCTTTGCTGCTCAGTGAGCAGTCATGTGCCTGCTCCCTGCTAATTCTTGAGCACCAAACTGTATAATTATCTGCTGCACCTAACACTGAGCATCCTCCTGTGTCATGAATGGGAACAGATCGTGCTAAGCCAAAGCCTGGGGAAGGGCTGCCATCACTGAAACGAAGGGCAAAGCCACTGTCAGCTTTGCTGGGGCTATGACTTCACTCATCTCACCCTGGAAGGTTTCTGTGCCATGCATGAGGGCTCGGTGTCAGAGATCTTTCATCCCAAAGCACCAGAATTTCAGGTAGCAGAAAATGAAGATCTACCACCTTCACCAAAGCAGCAATGAAATACCAGCAAAACCCAAGCCCCTCATCTTTTCTTACACCCTGTTCTCATTTGATGTACTCCCAATATCTAACTGTATTTACAGTGTGTGTAAGGGGGGTGAGGGGTGGAATCTTGTTCAGAAGTTATAGAGAGGATTATAGCTTGAGAACTGCTCCAGCTTCCAGTTCTAAGTCAATGTGATCAGTCTGATTAAAGGTCTTGTTTGGTAAAAGCAATTCAATTGACCAAAAGCTTGAAGTAGAAGTTAAAGGAGTCTGCCTTTTTGAAGTGTACCCTGCAGGTTTTTGGTTCATATCTTCAAAGTAATGTGGGAAAATGCCAGTGATTGATTCTTTAAAGTTGTTAGTTCAAAGTATTATTTTACATAAAATGTGTAAGTATTTTATAGCAACGGTGAAATATTAAAAGAAAACTAACTTTTGAATCATGAAAAGAAGCATGATTTCAAAGTTAAAATTCTAAATTGCTTTCATAAAAGTCATCAAAACTTGTTATATAACTGACTAGATCAATTTATTCCCTTGAGTTGTTGCTTCTTTAGTGTGTTTATTGATTTCTTTTGTAGGTCTCAAGTCATTTAAATTTGCTATCCAATCCGTCTACTGGTCTTTATTTATGTTCTCCCACTTAAGCTTTTATCAACATCAGAAATATCTGAATCTAGTTTTCAGAAATAAAAATATCCTTTGTTTCTGTTTGAAATGATCCTGACTTGTGAGCAGCCAGAACCTGGGTATCTATAAAAGCCCATTTTACTCAACAATTTTAGTAGGTAGTGTTGTTATGATGCCCAGTGTAGGAAAACAGCATATGCACACTTTCTCTTAAATACTTCCATATCAGAGAGAGGACTTGGCCTAGAAAAACAAATACTGCTTTGCCATTCCTGTAGTACATCTGGCCTGGAAAGTCGAGTGACAGGAAAAAGTTAATGTCTCAGTGGCAGCATGAAGTCGGCTGCTTTGTGCGTGCAATTCATTGCATCAGTCACACAGGTGATTGATCTTTGGGGAAGATGCACAAAAAACAGGACAAGGAAATAGTTTTACTGTTACCAGGCAGAAGATTAGAAATAACTTTTTGATTACTTTAGGATAATGTCCTCAGGTCTGTGACTCTGTTCTTACAGAAAGATGAAAAATTTGAACTTTAAGCAATAGTGCTCATTAAGTCGAGGCCAGCTGCCTTTAAAGTAAGGCAAGGCAGGAAAGATGGAGCTCTCTCTCTGGAATTCATGCAAGTTCTCTTTCCCATAATGGGGAAAATCCTGCCAGCTTCAGGACGCTTGGTAACATTTGTCAGCCTTTCTGACTCTCTTTGGAGAGACCTTTTCCCCCTTCATTTTAGAGCAAATGTTCAGCAGTCACAGCACCACTGCAGGGAGGTGCAGCCTTAACAGTGCCTCTCTCCCAGCTAATTGTATCTGGCTTTTATTCTACCAGGAGTGGAGGCTCCCAGGCTTTTATTCTCCCAGGGAAAGGGGCTGTGGATCTCCTGTGCTCTCCTGCCAGGGGCTGAGTCCCCAGCAGTGTCCAGGCTCAGCTAGACTCCAGTCACTGGAGCCAATCATGTGTGAGCAATGGGTTTGGGGGTCTGAGCTCTGGGAAGTTCAGGCTTTGAGCACATAAAGCAATCGGAGTTTCGTGCAAATGTGAGGAGGGTTGGTGGTATCTGGGTGAGAACTGCAGCTTCTGTGCTGGTTGTGATGCAAACTCTATGAAATTTAGTTAACATAAAATTAAGTTTTATGCTAAGAAGGCAAAACCTTATTTTTTTAAAAACAGTTACTATTTCTTCTGATTTATCTGAATTTTTGCCATGTTGTCCACAATTCCCTTTTACTGACTAGAGTGATGGAGTCCATGCTTCTGCTCAAGAGCATTGGTAGAAATCTCCTGGGATCTACCATGGTTCCTTCTTTGCATAGACTGAAGCAGCTGCTTCTTCCACACTCTCCCTTCCAGCCTTGTGCACAGCCTGGTCTCAGGCAGGTGCTCCTGTCATGGAGGTCTCCTGTGGATCTGGTGGGAATGGGTCTGTGGCTTCCCCACTCACTAATCTGCAGCTTCTCACCATGTCCTTGGACACAGTGACATGTCTGCCACCAATCTTGCTTTTCTTACCTTTCAGGGACTCCTTGCACCAGTCGATGAATCTTCAGCTATCCTACCCTACCTTCAACAACCCTACCATGAGTCAGAATGGCTTTCAAATGCCATTTTTATTTGTATTTAAATACCTCTTTAAGGCTCTCTCTATACAAAGATTAGTTTAAAAAAAATAATAAACCACCCCTTACCAGCTCAGATGAGAGGCTTGCTTTAGCCATAGCATCAACTTCGGGGATGTGAGCTTTTGGCTGAGCTTTGATGTAACATTTTTCTCCTTCAGCAAAACGGATCCCAGTTATGCCCTGCAAAAGCAGAAGGCAGGGGGTTGAACACAGCCCTCCAGCTCCTCACCACCCGCAAGAAAGTGCCTCAGCTCTGCTAAAACTGCCACTGAATTTTCAGTCTGAAGGTTAATCTTATTTAAAACCAGAAGCAATAAAATGCTCTTCCCTCATCATTTTAGCGTCACAATTTTGGTCAAATGGGTCTAGAAGTTTTTGCTTGATTTCTGAAAGTGGGGGGTTTTTTATGTAAGTGCTTCCATGCAGGCTGTAGGCTACTTGAAGTAGTTCTGTTAAGGAATTAGTTGACATGATTTGAACTGTAACTTAGCACCTAACGTAGGCAGTCTTGAAATTGTGTTAGCTGGTGGCGTGGCACCCTTGTGACACAGTTTTACAAAAATGCGGGGGCAGCTTGGTTCAGTTTGTGCAAAGAGTGACTGTGACAGCAATAGGAAGTTTGTGATGGGCAATTTGGTGCAGAAATCTGTGTGTGGGACTTTGTCTGGCCTACCAGGGTGAAAAGCAATTGCATAAACCATTGATGTCTAGTTTTAAGCAAGAGATAGAACAAGTCTCCTGCAAGTCCTGGGATGCCCCTTCTAGTGCTGTGCCAGAACCTTGGGCATCAATGTTTTGCCACAGGAACCTTGTCTGAAGTTCCTATGTTTCTACTCTAGGTTTCTGGGTACCCATAAAAGAGCCCTCTTCTACATTAGAAATTTAGATACCTCATAAATGGCAAAACTTCTGTGTTTTTCATGTGATTGCACAAGCTCCAGCGAACCACCCAAATATAATTACCTGGGGCTCTTTGAGCTGTGCTGGTTTTGTACCTGGCCTCTAGCTGCCAGGAGAAGGCAGCATGACCCTTCTTTATCTGCCCTGAAGGGGCATCATGGATGGCTTCGTGGGCAGTTCTGGGTGCCACAATGTAAGAAAGACATTAAGCTGTCAGAGAGTGTCCTGAGGAGGGCAATGATGATGGTGAAGAGTCTGGAGGGGAAGCTGTATGGGAGCAGCTGAGGTCACTTGGTTTGATCAGCCTGGAGAAGAGGAGAGTGAGGGGAGACCTCAGTGCAGCTACAATGTCCTTGTGAGGGGAAGAGGAGGGGCAGGCACTGATCTCTTCTCTCTGGTGACCACTACCAGGACCTGAGGAAATGGCCTGAAGCTGTGTCAGGGGAGGTTTAGGTTGGGTATCAGGAAAAGGTTCTTCACCCAGAGGGTGGCTGGGCACTGGAACAGGCTCCCCAGGGAACTGGTCACAGCACCAAGCATGACAGAGTGCAGGAAGTGTTTGGACTGCTCTCAAGCACCTGGGGATGTCCTGTGCAGGACCAGGAGCTGGACTCAATGATACTTTTGGGTCCCTTCCAACTTGCAGCACCAAGATGGATGGGACTGGGGCACCTGAGCCATGTCCTGTGTGTCTGCAGGACCTGTGTAGTCAGACACACCCCCGTCAAAACAAAATGCCTGCCTATAAAGCAGTGAGAGAGGGCATGGCTATGCAAGGATGGGTGCACTAGGACATAAGGCTTTGTGTGCTAAGTGTGCTAGGAATACCCTTATATTGCCAAATCCAAGCCTTCTCTGACCATGCAGTCATTCCAGCAGGGCCAGTCAATCCAAAACTGCTAATGTAAAGACCAGTCTGTTGGAAGCACATCTCTTCAATTGCTTTCTCCTTTCTGTGCATTCTTGGCTGAAAACCCAAGTGGCATCATCCCTTTGCTCTCACTGGGGGTGTCCCTGGCCCTTTGTAATTACAAGCAGGCACCATCCTTGGGAGGTCCCTTTAGCTGGTTGGTGTTAGGAGCTGATTTCTGACCTTGTTGTGACAGGCAGTAGCTCACCAGTAACACAAGTGGAGGCCAGATGAGTTCAGCACCTCTCTGGTGGACTGGTGCTTTTGTGCAGATGTGAAATGGCAAAGGCAAATGAGAAGAGCTCACTGTAGATGCGCTTATTCAGCTGCTAATAATGTTGCTATGGTGATGCTCATGAGAGTTTCATAAAGGCAGAACCACAGCTGTTGGGAAAGTTGGGGTCCAGAGTCTCCTGGCATGGATTCATTTGCTCTTGCTGAGAAGCCAAGGAGCTGAATTTCCTTGACTATCTATATCCACCAAGGGGAAGCTGGCTGCTCCAGAAGCAGAGATGCTTCCTAGCAGCAGCATGTTTATTTTAAATGCTGCTTTGACTTACAGAGGGCTTAACTCTGAAGTTAAGTTTTTTGCACCTGAGAACATTTAACGGCAGGGTCTGGGCCCTGTAAATGGGTTTCTGCAACAGATGTGCCTTTTGTAGTGCAGGGGTGGTACAGCTCAGAGAACCACTCTGTCTGAGCCGCTGAGCTCTGCTGAGGGTTGGCAGCTGTTAGTCCAGGCTCTGTGCTGAGCAGCCACGAGCTGCTGGGATGCCCAAGTGTGTTTGCTGTCAGCCCAAGTGGCCTAGCACCTTGTGTTTGGTGCACGGATGCATAAACTGTGCTAAATGCCTCCATCCCCTGCGATGGTGAAGAACCCAGGCCAAGCCATGGAGAGCAGCTCCCATCCTTGACCTCAGGGCACAGGAAGCTCCCCAGGTCAAGCCCTGTGTAGGGGTCTCTCCTTGGGGTCTCCCTGGCTTACTGTGTTTGACCCTATGCTCCTCAAACAGGGATGTTTGGGGGAGGTGTTTTTTCCAGTTCAAACCGCATGAAATCAAGTGAGGGTTGTGTTGCAGCCTGACAGAATGTTTTTCTAGTAAGACCCCAAGGTCACACATCATAGTTCTGCTCAGTGGTTGGAAAATGCAAAGTGCTTACACAGAGCCAAACCCCATGCAGCCTAATCCACACCACTTCCCGGAGTGGTACCTGGCATGGCTGATCTCCAAAAAGCATTTAGATTTTTGTTCTGGAGGAAACTGCCTGTCTCCCTGTGAAAGCAAGCCAGGAGAGCAAAAGTGTTTGTGTGGGCTGGTTGGAGGCTGGAACCTGAGACTGACTGGGGCAAAGAAGTCAAGGCAGAGCAAGAGTGCAGTGCTGGAGCGTGTTCCATGAAGGACAAGAAGGGTGGCACTACTTACGATCTGAAAATCATGGACTTCAACAGCCTCTTCACTCCCGCTTCCTGTTTTGAATGTCTCTAAGTTGTTTCCAGCATCTATTTCCATTGATCCATCTTGTACTTTTCCATTAATGCTCATAGTATAGTGAACGTTGTACACCTGGAATCAATAAAACACCGGTAGCACATGCCAGTAATTACCTACTGCCTTCCTCCTATACCAGGCAATGGGTCAATCTGACTCTCATATCCCTATTTAGTTCCTAAATTTTGCTTCTGCAGGCATTTGATAACCCTCCAACAACCATCCCTCCACTCTTGGGGCAGGCTGGTCATGGGGCAGCCAGCTCTGAGAGGGTGTTCAGTTTCCATCCTTGGAAGTTTTCAAGGCCTCACTGGATAAATCCCTGAGTAACCATCTCTGATCCCACAGCTGTCCCTGTTCTGAGCCTCAGGTAGGTCTAGAGACCTGCTGAGGTCCCCCTTCCAGGGAGTGCTTATAGTTTTACTTCAAAAACAGTGTGGGGTGAGTCCACACCCATGTTCACTCTGACCTAAAAAACTTCTTCTAGGACATTTTAGGAATTGCTTGTTATGCTGGCATGATTCCCAAAGGAGAGCAGGCGTGAATGTCCTACTCTGAAGGAGGCCAACCCCTATTTATCTCTTAGGATGTTCTGCTGAGGCACAGGAAAACAGGTTCCTCTTGAATACGAACATACTTCCCAGCTTGTAATGGATGTGAACTTTGTTTAAATTGGATGTGAAGTTGTATAGACTCATATTTTCCTTGTCAGCATATTTGCCCTTATCCTATTTTCAATGAGAGCTGCAGCATGGTTTGTATTTGCTGGAGGACCACCATCTGTGGAGGGGTTTTGTGATTCTCTTGTGCAGCTCTGCTAAAAGTGCTGTGCAAGCAGTTTATTTTGGGTCTTAAAAAAGCCTTTACAGCATTTTAATAAAAAATTTACACTGACGGCTAGAGACAAATTTCTTCTTCTCTCACCTTTGCTCAGGTAGTCTGAGGTGCTAAAGATTTATGGTTCCCCAGTTATACAGAGCCACTCCCATATTCTCTGCTTTCTAGGACTCCTGTTGAACACAGTCCGTAAAACCAGACCAGTGTATGCGGTCTCCCCTCACAGGGGCTGAGCTAGAGTTTAGACTTTGATACCCCTGTCAGTTAGGGAAGAATTTAAAGCTATAAAATAAAACCAAGAATTTGAAAATTGCCTTAGTTTTTAAATGAATGACTCTGAATATAATTTTTGCAGCTGCATTCTAGACATTTGCAAGTCAAGTGCAGCTCTCTGAGTTTGAAGGCAGCTTAGAAAAATAACTCTCAGCTTTCCCAGTGTCTTCACCTAGAGATCAGCTTTGAAGCTTAATGAAAACTGTGAATGTGACATATTTTGTATGGCTGAATTTAGATGATAGGAGCATTAAAAAAGGGAAACATTGTCCTGTACTCCACAACTGCTCAGAGCTGAAAGCACTGTCCCCTGCCTATGTCACCATTTGCATCCCTCTCCCTTTTCAAAAGCCTAGAGAAGCACATGGTTCTTGCAGCACATCTTGGAGGTCAGCAATGTGTCCTGTCTTTTTGCTGCAAATCCTTGCACTTTTCTTTCTGATTATCTGAATTATCCCTATGTGTATGGGTGTATCTCACAGGGGCACCTTTGCTCTGGCTGCTGGAATTCACACAAGGCTCTCCTTGATGAAGGCTGGCGTGTGGCTGGAGGCAGTACAGAACGTATTCCAAAGTAAATTCAAGGGTACTAATTTAATTTATGGAGAAAGTTACATTCATGTGTCTACCATCGTGTTTCAAAGACATTTTAAACACAAATTCTATGTAAACAGAAAGAAAAGGTAATCTGTAAACATGTTCTAATGCTCTGAAGTTTGGTTCTTAACTGATCACCAGCTTCTCCATTTCATTCTTTGCATAAAGCGTTTTTCGTGTAGCCCAGAAACTGTAAATAATAAAACTTAACTTTTAAAATTGCTCCACAGCTGCAAACCTAAGTGTATGCACAATCATACAAAGCACCAGAGTGAATTAAAGGTGCCTGTTAATGGGTTAATTGTAGCATTCCATACTTGAGGTATCCAGGTAGAATCTGGACCAAGAATGCAGATGCTCTGAAAAAAGAATTTACATATTTCAATGCTTTTTTTGTCCTGAGAGCTGGAGTTTGCCCAGGATGTGAATCCCTGGGGACTTGTTGAGGTTTGAGTTCACTGAGGATTTGTGAGCAGAAATCAATGTAGAGTCTGTACTCTCAAAGATGTGTTTCGTGTTCCCTAATAAATGTGCTTCCAGGAAGCTCCATCCACACAGCCACCAAATACAGTAATTATAGGTTTGGGTTTTTAGGTGTTTAGGATTTTTGAAAGCATGGAAAAAACCTACAGGTCTGCCTAAACACCTCTTCATAGACGTCGCAAGAAGTGCTTTCAGCCCATGCCTCTCCGTACGTGCGAGAGCTCCCCGCCCACGCGGCCCCGGGTGCGGACGTTCTGCGGGGCTCGGCCTGCCGTGCTCACCTGCCGCTCCGTGGCTTTCCAGAAGTAGAAGGCGCCGATGGCCCCGGCCAGCAGCAGGAGGGCCCCGGCGATCAGCACTGCGGCCCCGGCCTTCAGCAGCCGCCCCGGCCCGGGGGGCGCGGCCGCCGCGTACGCCTGCGGAGAGCGCGGTGGGAGCGGGCAGGGACCCCCGGCCGTGCGGAGCGCAGTGTCCCCTCCCGAGCCCAGGATCCGATCCCACCTGACCCGTTTTGTCCCGATCCGCCCCGTTACGTCGCGACCCGTCCCGAGCCCACCCGTTCTCCACCGTCCCAAACCAACCCGACCCCACCCGTCCCGTCCCGTTCCGACNCGGCCCGCGGCGAGGGCAGCACCGCCCAGTCCCGGGCACAATGAGCCCCTTGAGCGGCCCAGCAGCCGGCGGAGCTCCCCCGGGCTGTGACCTCCTGCCACAGCCCCGTCCCCTCAAACCGACCCCTGGGTCTCGTCTCCAGCCTCCGAGCAGGGGGCCGGGGGTGTAGGGGACACGCAACCCCCGCACGCCGTGGCGGAGAGGAGGGCTGCCCCGTCAGACAGACGGCCGTCATAAAAAAACCCCCAGCTTTTAAAATAGAGCAACGTGTTAACTGCTTTTTTACACTTGCCACAGGAATCCACAGGCTCCGCAAAACACCTCTCTTACTGGCACAAGCCAACAGCCTCCGGCTGAGCCCCATGTCCAGGCAGGGCACAGCCTGGGAAAGGGGGCAGCGAGCCCAGGCCTGCTGCAGCCTAAGTGGGGGTAAAATGAGGGGGAAATTGAATCTTTATATTTAAAGATGTGCCTTAATACCTGAAGTATCCCCAGGATTTCTTCTGTTTCCTGTCACTCACCATGCTCAGATGTGCTTTTTTTTTTTGAGTATAAGATGTATGGTAGGATCATAAATGTTGGGTGGAAGAAAAGTTCATCCGCATCTGTTTGCTCATTCCAGTGTTGTACATGGCAAGCTTTTAAGGGCTACAACTGGCTATGTGTGTCTATCCATGTGTCCATGTCTGTGTTTCCTTCACACCCCTTATGGATATCCTGCCTGTACATACATGCACAAGCATGTGGCATGGCAGTGTGTGCACCCTTTGATGGTGCAAAATAAACTGTGCTGGACCTCTTTGAGGCTGATGGTGTCAAACACAAAGCACAGCATCCTTCATAAGGCTGGAAACCAAGACNCGTCCCGTCCCGTTCCGACCCGCACGGTCCCGTTCCATCCCAACTCGTGCCCACACGTTTTGTCCCGATGCCACCCTGTCCCGTCCGGTGGCTGCCGGCAGCACTCACGGGAGGCACGCACAGCTCCACATCGTCGGGCCCCACTCGGGCGATGGGCACCTTCTCGGAGCCCTCTGCCATGGCTGCCGCAGGAGGGAGACCTGCTCGGGCTCAGCCCCGGCCCCGGCGGGGCTGCACCGNAAGCCAACAGCCTCCGGCTGAGCCCCATGTCCAGGCAGGGCACAGCCTGGGAAAGGGGGCAGCGAGCCCAGGCCTGCTGCAGCCTAAGTGGGGGTAAAATGAGGGGGAAATTGAATCTTTATATTTAAAGATGTGCCTTAATACCTGAAGTATCCCCAGGATTTCTTCTGTTTCCTGTCACTCACCATGCTCAGATGGGCTTTTTTTTTTTTGAGTATAAGAGGTATGGTAGGATCATAAATATTGGGTGGAAGAAAAGTTCATCCGCATCTGTTTGCTCATTCCAGTGTTGTACATGGCAAGCTTTTAAGGGCTACAACTGGCTATGTGTGTCTATCCATGTGTCCATGTCTGTGTTTCCTTCACACCCCTTATGGATATCCTGCCTGTACATACATGCACAAGCATGTGGCATGGCAGTGTGTGCACCCTTTGATGGTGCAAAATAAACTGTGCTGGACCTCTTTGAGGCTGATGGTGTCAAACACAAAGCACAGCATCCTTCATAAGGCTGGAAACCAAGACACAAACACCAGCTGCAAAAGGAGTGTGATGGGGGGGTGTCTGAGTTGTGGCCTGTTCTGCCCTGCCCTTCTTGCTCAGTGGCCCAGCTGCAGTTACCCAGACAGGCAGCAGTGAGGGGGGATTCAGTGTGGGGAGAACCTGCCACGTGGGGCCCCATCTCTGTCCAGAGCAGTACCTACAATTACCAGCTCTGCTGTAGCAATTTGTTTTGTTTTGTTTTTTTTTTTTTAAAGTATATATCCCCATTTATACTTCTCTTCGCCTTTCTTCTCCATTTTGTTTGTCTGGCAGGTTGTTCGGTTGTTACACACTACTCACATATCCCCCCATCTTAGATCTTCTGGGATCTTGATAGTGAAAGCCAGCCAATGACCTTGTCCCACCATGGCTCATCCCACAAAAGGAAAGTTTGGCCCCCACTGTTGATTTCCTACACCTGCCTCTCCTCTGTGCTCCACTCCATAACAGCAAAAATATTTGTTTTTTCATGTCTGAATCCCCTTAACTGACTTAACCAGTAGTTGAAAACCCATCATCAAGCACTGCAAAAGCAGAGACAGCTCAGGCTCTCCTGCCCACCTTGTGTCTGTTTGCTTGGGGACTGAAACCCAGAGACATATGATTCCCATTTTCCTCCCCTTCAACCTAAATTCATCCTTTCCGTCGATTACTGTCGTTAACGATCAGACCTTCAACCAAAATTTAACGGGCATAGTTGCTGCTGAAAATAAACACAATCACAGCTCATTAAATCAAAAGCAAAGCCCACTGTGCAACTTCCTAAACTAGGACATATTCCAACCCTCACTTGAATGACATACTGTGGTAGGCTGGGGCTAATAATAAGATTATGATCCTCTTCATTAGCAAGTATTTTGTTACACCAAAAATCTCGTGAATGGATATGTCTATCTTGGCAAAATGTGAGAATCCCAGCCTTTGATCTCAAACCTTCATTTAACATCACTGCTTTAAAAAGACAGATTTATTTTAAGGCCCCTGTGCTTGTCTCCCATGGGAAAATGTGCCAGGGAAGGAGTGCTTGCCCAGGAAGAGCTGCTGCTGCTCACTGGGCTTCAGCTTGTTTGAGCTGCTTCCCTGAGACTAAGGAGAGGAAGCTTCTGTCCCCATCCTGGCATGAATCTGAGTGCCCAGTGACTCCTGTCTTGCAAGGTGACTGGAAGAACAGAGGAAGGCCGAGTTTTTTTGTCTTGAAAAAGTGTGGCTCAGGCTGCCCTGACAAGGAGAAGCATTAGCAAAGAAACTATCAGTGCAAGAATGAATAGGTGGAATTCTGTGCTGGATATTCACAGAGGGACCTTCACTCTAGTGCTGTGTGATGAAATGCAATATCCTCTCTGGAGCAAAAATGATGGGGTCAGAAGGCCCCATCTGATGGGACCTGAGGGACGCTACTGATGGTGCAGCAGTGGCCCTGGCAGGTTTTAGCATGGGCAGATTTGAGCAATTCCAAGCAGTGGTGCCAGCTGCAAGCTGATCCGCAGGGATTGGTGCCTGGGTGCCAGTCCTTGAAAGGCTGGGGTGTGAGCAGGGTCCTGCTCACCTGGGGAGGTGTGGGTGGGAGAACCAGTCCTTTGGGAAGGAGCTGTTCCTCCTAAACCCTGAGAGAGAAGCTGTGCAGTATTTTTTCCTCAAGTCAAGGTTCAAATTCCCCAAGCAATCCTCCAAACATATTTTTCTCATGCAGGGAACAATCCCAGATTATTTTTTTCCCAATTCAGAGCATTACTGCCTCTTCTTCTTTTGTTCCACATACAGAGAAAGAGCAGCATGAAATGTTGAGCAGACAGTGAAAAAAAATGCTCCTGTTAAGGGTACACAGCTTACCACCTCTAGCTCACCCCTAGGCAAAGCTCATGCTTTGCCTTTTGTGTGGGCAGAGAGGATGGTGCAGGGAGTGCATCTTTTGCCATTTGATTGATTAGGTGCCAAGAGGGAAAACAGGAGTTTTTAGACAGATGCAAATCTGTGCAAACAGCTCTGCATTCAGTAGCTCCAGACTCTCGCTGCAGAGTGCAAAGACGAGTGCAACAGCCAGTGTTTGCAGGGCTTAAGACAAAAAAAAACGTGACTTGCCTTTCACCGGCTGAACCCTTCATTTGCAATAAAGATGACGATGATAGCAGTGTCTGAGCTCAGTCTCCTCTCTAAATAACATGTGTGTGCTCAGCTGGATTAAACCAACTTCTGAGACTGGAAATCATAATAACAGTCTTTTACAGGACAGCCTTTCTGGTCGTCTAATACTATTATCCTCTCGGGTGAAAAGCATTCCAGAGCACTCGGAGTGCTACGATGAATGTGAAGTTGTTTAGCTGATAGTACTGGCTTGTCAGAAAGAAGCACATTTTCTCATTATTTTCAAGTTTAAAGAAAAAGTTTAGAAGGAGAAATAGAAATATTAAAAATGAGAAGGATTTGGTCATGCTGTGTGCCTTTCTGTAAGTCTCTTGTGGTGCCTTATGCATTTCATCTTCATTTTCTAAGTGTTCCAAATAGTTGTTTGAACTCCATTATGGCCTGAATGAAAATTTGTGAGGATTACTGAGTCCGGGCACCTGAGTCACTGCTCTGCTTTTCCATGGCTTTACAGCACCATAACATAGTGCCAATTCAGGTTCCACATACTTGATGTGTCTTCAATAATGACCAAAGTCCTTGGGGAGAAAAAGTACTATAGACAATGAAAATGTTGGCTTTGGTATTGTGGTGAGCTGTCCCTGGCCAGATACCAGGTGCCTGCCAAAACTCCATCACTCCTCTCCTTGGCTGGACAGGGAAGAGAAAATATAACAAAAGGCTTATGGGTCAAGATAAGGACAGGGTGAGATTAGTTTAATTTACTACCAATCAGATCAAAGTAGGATAATGAGGAGTCAAACCAAATCTTAAATACATTTCCCCTGCACCCCATCTTTCTTCCCAGGCTCAACCCTCCCTCTTCTCTCCTGCAGTGGCACAGGGGGAGAGGGAATGGGGTCCGTCCATGGTCAGTTTGTCACCTGTTGTCTTTGCTGCTGCTTCCTCCTCAGGGAAAGGACTCCTCAGACTCTGCCCCTGCTCCAGTGTGGGGACCCTCCCACAGGAGACAGTCCTCCATTAACTTCTCCAGCATGAGAACTTCCCATGGCTGCAGTTCTGCTCAATCTGCTCCGGTCTGGATCCCTTCTACGGGGTGCATTTGTTCAGGACCAGGCTGGGTCCCCGCCGGGGTCACAAGTCCTGCCAGCAAACGTGCTCCAGCTGGGCTTCTTTCTCCATGGGGACTATAAGTGCTGCCAGGAACCTGCTCCAGTGCGGGCTTCCCACATGGTCACAGCCTCCTTTTTGCATCCATCTGCTCCTGGAGCACTCCCTCCCACTTGTTCATTGACCTCGGTGTCTGCAAGGTTGTTTCTTTCACAGATTCTCACTCCTGTCTCCATTTGCTGTTTTGCCAGCTTTTCCTCCCCTTTATTAACTCTGTTACCCCAGAGGTGCTACCGCTGTCCCTGATGGGCTCGGACAAGGCCAGCGGCACATCTGTCTTGGAGCCAGCTGGCATCAGCTCTGTTGGACACTGGGGAAGCTTCTGGCAGCTTTTCACAGAAGCCACCCCCACAGCTCCTCTGCTCCTAAAACCAGTTATTGAACTTGTGACAGCCTAACAATTTTGATAAACTCTAAATACTCTTGCTGGCAGTGAGGCCAAAGGATGAACACCCACCCATGTTTGTCATCACTATGGCTCTCACCTCTGTGGTGTCCCTGGACACTCTGGTGCTCCTGGGATACTTGCTTTTCCTCCTCTCTTCCCCTGCTGACACAGTCTTCCCTTCTCTGACCAGCAACTCATGAAATTTCAAACACCAAAACCATTGCTTTTCCTGGTAGGCTGTCTGGTTCTCCCTGGAAAGCCCTTCAAGGTCCATGCTCTAATGCAATTCTCTGGAGAAGACTGGCATCCTTGTTTGCCCTGCTTGGGATGCACCCCCAGCAGGACATCTGAGCTGGCCCCAGGATGGCCTTGAGTGTGCTTGGTGCAGGATGCCGCTCATCCCAATCCTCCCTCTTCCCTCCTGTGGTGGGGTGAGGACATATGGCCCATCACAGTTTGCTCTTCCTCACCCCAGGACTCTAAAGGCTGATTTGTTTTTCCTTAGGGCTGGTTCCCATCTATCCATATGTCTTCATCTTATTCTTCTTAATTTAGCTAGTGGCTGTGCCTTCTGTTTTCTTGAGTTAAAGAAATAAAGTAGAATAACTGGCTGTCATTACATGCTTTCATTCCTACCTTTAACGATGTGGTCTCTTTTGTAGCTGTTCTGTGCAAATTGCTCATAGGCTACTTTCTTTCTTAACCTCCAACCACAGCTTTGTGCTTTGGAGGTAGTTATTATCTTAAACAACTTGGTAGCATCAATCTGTTTCTTTCCCAGAGGCTTCTTTACACTTTGATGAGAAATCTGCTAAGTCTCTTTTTGCTATGTGGCAAAGGCTGAGCCTAGCTTTCTTTTTTTTTTTTCCCTCACCCAAAAGCACCCATGAATCAACTCTATTTCTTTTTTTCGATCTATGGGCTCCTCTCCTAATAATTTCATGACCTGACTTTAGAGAATATTTCCAATGAGATTGTCCCACAGGCATCTGTAGCACCAGAATGTTTTTTACAAATCCAATCTCTTGAACTGTGTTTTACTCAGCCTTCTGACAACACTTTAAACATCACCTCTGTGAGACTTTTGCAGTAGTTCATTCTAGCAGGTTTAATCCTTATTCACCTATTCTCTGTTCTATTATTTTGCCTCTTACATCAGGCTTTTTTTTTCAGCCAATGTACAATACCTCTACCCCCAGATCAGATCTTTTTACTTAAAAAAAAAAAAAAATTCCAAAATACCCTCCCTCACATCAGATTTCATAAATTAAGCCTATGAGAGAGAAAGAATCGATAAACAACCATGAGAAATTTTAGTGCTGTGGGGCTTTTTGTCTTCGCAACCCTAATCTTGAACCTTCTGGCCCTCAGAAATGACCATGGGGATTACAAGATGTCCATCAAGGTGTACCAGGGCCTCTGTTCCCCACTGAAGGCTGTGAGAGCTGTATTGCCTCTAAGCACCTCTGTGCTTAGGTTGGAACATGGACAAGAAAAGGGGTGAATTCCTGCTGGAAAGTCCAGCAGGCAGGGCTATGACAGCTTTCCCTATGAAATCAAGCTCTAGCAACAACAGCTATTTAGGCCAGGCATCTCTCTCAAAGATGTTATTTGGTAAGCCTGGGGCAGCAAGGTTGTCATGTGTGTCCAGTGTGGATTGCTGAGGGGAACAAATGCTTGAGAAATAGCATGAAAAAAGCTGTTGACCTTTCACTTTGGGCAGCTTGGAAGAGCAAGGGATGGAGGGAGAAATGGCAGCCCATGGCCCTGGAAACCAGGTGAGTGTGGAGAAGGACTTGTGAGTTGCTGGGAAGAGCTGACTGCTCTGGGGCTCACAGCTGCAGCTGCCCCCAAGACACCCAGCACATTCTCAGGGCTTGACCCACAGCACCACGAGCAGCCATTTCCATGGTGTTTCCTAAGCCCAAAAGGGGAACTGTCAAATAGTTTAAACTCCATGTGATATAGCTCCATCTGCTCTGGGCCATGCACAGCATGGGGGAGAGTTGAGAGTGACAAACACTACCACAGGAAATCTGTCTAACTGGAGAAGGGGTGGCAGTGCCCTTTGTCCACCAGTTTGTCCTCTATGGAGTCCTGTGAATGCAAGGGCAATGCCCAGCACATCTGGCTGGGGTGACAATGGGGAGGGCTGAGGATGGGCATGGACCTTCCCTGCTCCTCACCAGCCAGGCTTTCTCGTGGCTGACAGACCTTCTGGTTGCTGCCTCAAGCTGTTCACCTGTCCTTGCACAGTGTGTCAGGGACAGCAAGGAATTGTCATCAGGCAGTTTTGGGGGATAAGAACAATTAGCTTGCAGAGAGCCAGATAAATATGTTCTGTAGCATCACAATAGGTGGGCAGAACTGCCTCACAGCTGCTCTGCCTTCCTGTCTACTTCCTCCTGCAAATGTCTTTTCACCATCCATGGCCTTGGTGGCCCAGAGGAGATGCTTGACGTAGCTGATTTCCTGGCCCCTGCCCATGGAAAGCCAAACTTGTGGTCCTTACCACACATGACTCCCCTTTCCTGCAAGGGGGGGGTGTTGCAGCTGCCCCAGAGCATCTCGTGGCCACAAGGGAAACCCGCCTTCCATCTGGGATCAGCAACTGGCTCTGTGGGATAAACGTCCTCTGCACAAACTTGGCCTGATGAAAAGAGCTTTGTTGCCTCATTGCCTCTGCTTCTTGGTGCTGAAGAAACCTGGCCTCCAGCTGTGGCAACACAGTTTTAAAGGCGGAGGTGACTGGCACAGCACTTGCTCCGTGGTCGAGCTGCAGCTGGGTGGTCCCTTTTGTGATGAATGAGTTAATGTGTAAAGAGCTCTGAGAAGGGTGTGAAACACTGAGTATTTCTAGTGTCTTCTGAGGGTAATGTATTTTAAAGATCAACTTGGGTTTGCCTGCAATGTGATTTGTTTAATTATTTAAAGCCTTTTAGCATATTTTTCTCAAGGGACGGAAAATCCTCAGCAAAAGGATCCTTACACCAGAACAGAGATCGCCATTGTACGCTGAAGGTCTGCGCTCACACCCAGCCACCAGCACGGATCCCATCATGTTGTGCAAATACTCACCTTCCCAACTCCATAGGATGCTTCATTCCGGCCTCTTCTCCACACCTACAAGTCACCAGTCACTAAAGAGCACTTTGTGGGGCAGCCAGGGTTATAAGGGGTAGGTACTTGTTACGGAGAAGGCTTTGAAACAGTTCTCAACCTCAGCCTTTTCCAAGCCTGTGCTTGGCTGGGTATGTCTGCATGGTGCAAGGTGGGATAATGTTAAGATAGACAGAGAAGTACACCTGGAATTCTTGTTGATGCCCAAGGAAGAGCTTTCTGGTTCAGGAGTCTCATCTCCACATGGCTGCACAGTGCAGTACTGTATGAGAAGGTGCAGAGCAGGTTTGGGAGCAAGTGGCCTCAACACAGGCCTGGATTAACTGGATCCCAGGTGCTGTTGCTCTGTCTGGCAACAGTTTCTTGCTCAGTTTTGCTAAGCCTGCTGTGACAAACAGACTCCAAAGCTGTGCAAAGCTAACTCCGCACTGCTGAAATCCCAAGGGATGGTGCCTCTCTCTTCTTCATTGCTCCCCACCCTTAAATGCCAGCTTGGAAGCTCTGGCTCCTCTATGCCACGTAGAAGTCTGACCTGCAACCTCCTAGCTGAGAGGGAAAAAGCTCTCAATTGTTCTCAACTTTGAGAGAAATCCCTGCGTTTCATGTGAGTAGGATGTGTGTACTGGACAGGGTGAGGTGGTGAGGCAGAGCTTCTTTTCAGCATCACCATCGTACCTGGAAGGCGTTACACAGCAAACAAGCTGTGCCAGCACCTCCTTTCACCTCCTTCTGTTGCACTGAGTGACAGGTACTGACAGAGGTGCCATCCTGCCTGAGGGACAGTTTGGAAATATTTTGGACATGGTGTGACAGAGCACTAAGGCTTTCCTGTCCTTGGCAAGGTTCATGCCAATTTCTCCATGGGAGAACAACACCCTGGGAGGGCCTCTGCAGATAAGGGAAGAGATGTTGGCTGTCTGGCAGCTCAGAGATTTGAGAGTAAGGGGGACCTTGCTTCCCTCAGCTGGGACTGCATGTGGCACCCAGTTTTCCCAGCACTGCTTGGTACTGCAGGCGCTGGTGTACCTGGATATCGAAGCTGGCACCACGTTGCCTTGTCTGTGCTGGAGGCTGCAGCACTGCTTTCTTTCTCTGCAGCACAAACTGCAGGGACGCCACTTAGATTTGCTCTGCCATTGTAATGGGGAACCCCAGAGACTGAGCACTGTTTACACTGGCAAGACCTGACGTCCTCGTGGCTTTTGAGCTGGGTCACTGCAAATTCAAATTGTTGTTGATTTTTATTTTGTATTTACCCACGGAATCTGGACTCAAGGCTCAACTGCGGCACAGGGGATGGTTTCCACGAGGTCCATCCTTCAGCCAGTTTTACAGCTGAGTTGGCTGAGGTGCAAAGAGGTCAAGAGCCCTGAGTGAAACATGCTGAACAGGCGGCTCATTAAGGGCTGAACTCCAGACCCATGTTCCCAGTCCTCTGCTCTAATCACCAAGTGAGACATGGGAGAGCCTCATGGGGCTGATCCTGATGAAAGAAGAGTCAACAGCTTTATTTTCCAGCTTTATTAGCAAAACGATGTAAAGCCAACGTGCCTGACTCTATTATTGAACCAGTAGTCTCTGTGTACTTACATCCAGAGCTTCCCAGGCATTTAACTAGGAGTCTGAACAATAAAATATGTCCGAAATGGCTAAAGCAGAGGCAAAGCAGGAGGTAAGCTGTCTAATTGGAGAAGTTGCCGAGGGATTCTCACCCCAGGGGTCTGTCCCTTGGGATTAACGGTTTGCTGACATCTGGGTTGCATGGCACTGATGCCTTGCCCTGGGTCCCACCAGGGCTGATGGCAGGGAGCCAGAAAACAAAAAAAACTCTCTTACCACAGGGAAGATGAAGATTTTTATGCTGTAAATGTGGAGGCTGTTGGGAGAAATAAACTGGCAGCTTCTACCCTGAGATGGCTGTGACTTCTCTTGGCTTGCAAAGCAATCTAAGAAAAGAGCAGGAAAAGGGAAATAAAGTCTCTTCTCCTGATGCCAGAGGTTGTCCCAACAGAGATAAACCCACTACTTTGTCCCGTCCAGTTTTAAGGGCCTGAGGGTCTTATGTTTTAGGCTCTACAGAGGGATCTGAACAGGCTGGATCGATGGCCTGTCTTCATACCTGTCTTCAAGGCCAATTGTGTGAAGTACAGCAAGGCCAAATGCTAGGTCCTGCCCTTGGGTCACAACATCCCCAGGCAGTGCTATAGGTTGGGGGCAGAGTGGCTGGAAACCTGTCTGGTGGAAAAGGACCAGCGTGTGCTCAGGTGGCCAAAAACATCTGGCCTGCATCAGCAATAGTATGGCCAGCAGGACCAGGGCACTGATTGTCCCCTGTACTTGGCACTGGTGAGGGCACACCCCAAACACCTCCAGTTCTGGGCCCCTCACTACAAGGAAGACATTGAGGTGCTGGGGCGTGTCCAGAGAAGGGCAACAGAGCTGGGGAGGGCCTGGAGCACAAGGCTTATGAGGGGGGCCTGAGGGAGCTGGGGGTGTTAGCCTGGAGAAAAGGAGGCTCAGGGGAGACCTTAATCACTCTCTACAACTCCCTGAAAGGAGGGTGGAGCGAGGTGGGGGATGATTTCCTTTCACAAGAAACAGGACAAGGGAAAATGGCTTCAAGCTGTGCCAGGAGAGGTTTAGATTTGATATAAGTAAAATGTCTTCACTGAAGGGGTTGTCAGACATTGGAAAAAAACTGCCCAGGGAAGTGGGCAGCCTGGAGGTATTTAAAGACATGTATATGGCACTTAGGGACATGGTTTAGTGGTGCACTCGGCAGTGCTGGGGTTAAGGGTTGGACTTGATGACCTTAAAGGTCTTTACCACCGTAAATGATTCTGTGATCCTGTGTCAGCTACTCAGGATGAACACCTTCATGGCAAATGCATGGGTGCCTGTTGCACATGGCATCCTCTCCTGGTTTGGCAAAATGGTCCCAAATCTATCTTTACCCAGGCATGCACCTGTTTGTGGTCTGCCAGGGTCTCAAGGCAGGACTTTGGCTTCTGTCTGCAGCCTTTCTCAGCTGCAGGCAGAACGGAGCCCTTGGCCACTACCATTCATTTTCCCTAGATAGGGTGCCTGAACCAGTTAAGAGAAGGAGGTAGCAGCTAGAAGTCAGAGGAATCACCATTTAGAGACACCCATTTCTTTCACTCCTCCCATGAATGAGGCACTGCTGGTTATTAGATGCAGACCTTTGGGGGCCACGAAACAGGTGAGATGTGTCCCACTACCAGCCAGTTGTCATGAGAGAGGCACTTGCCTTTTCCTCTGGGAGTCTTTCCAGATGAAACCAAGTAACTGCCCCAGCTCCTGTCCTCCTGCTTCTCTTTCCCCTGTGATCCCATTGGAACTGATGCTGATGAAAAACTGAACATGGAGAAAAGAAAAATTAAAAAGAGTATCCAAATGTGCTCAGCTGAGGAACTGATCAGACACATAAGCTATGGACACCCTGGGAGGGCCATCACCCCAGATGTCTTAGGTTACAATGTAAGATTTGCATGTAAGAAAAGCATGTATTCTATCACCATCTGCTAAAACCAGGTGAGGCAGGGTTCGAGACACATCCCTGATAAATCCCTCTGGAAGACATTATCTCCTAACTGGCCATCTAACCTTGCTGCATGACTCACAGAATTACATCATCCCACTGTGAGATGCTCTGCCCAGGGGGAGGAATGAAACATTCCTACCTGGATATAATCTGAGGTTTGGAACATCACACTCAGCCCTTACCTACTGGATTCCCAGAGGAAAAGAGCTACATAACCACCACTGGACTTTCAGAGGAAGACCAGAGCCTTCTACAGTATCACCACTTTGACAGAACCACACCTATCACTTTACAGAGGGCTGCAGCCACCCCTTAATCAGACTGCTACCGCCAGCCTGCCTGGCAGGGTGTCAGGTTGTATCCTGACTCTGTCAGGTTAGGCCAGTGTTTCTGTATTATTGCCTTGTTATATATACTAGTAAAGAACTGTTACTCCTATTTCTCATGTAATTGCCTGAAAGCCCCTTAATTTCAAAATTATAATAATTTGGAGGGAAGGAGGTTACATTTTCCCTTCCAGAGGGAGGCTCCTGCCTTCCTTAGCAGACACCTGTCTTTCAAACCAAGACACCAGGTCAGCTACTCCACACCAACACACAGAGTCTTACACAGGCTCAGAGCTCACTGTAAATCCAACTAAAGTACTCAGCCTGTTTTGAAATCCACCCACATCCTTGCTTTTTACAACCTCGGGAAGAAAATGGCAAATTAATCCTTTTTTTAAAAGGATGAGTTGGTTCCTTGTCATTCTCTGCGTGGCTCAGGATATGATAGTTTCTGCTGCATAAATACAGATTGTTTCTTTTCACAACTTCCCTTTCATCAGACTGTTAGGAAGGCCTGGAGGTTGTTAAAAAATGTGAAAGAAACTTGCTTCCCAATTAAGGTCAATCTCTTTTATCAGAGTCTTTGCATATAAACCTCACTTTCATAAGGATTTCTGTAAACTCCATCCCCAGCTCTGACAAACTGGGAGATGCCCAAATCTCCGAAGGAGCCGGAGAAGCGGCTGCCTTCTTTCCCGGCTCGCAGTGCAAAGCAGGGATCTGATCTGTCATGATGACTGAGAACATGTCACAACAATCTGTTTGCGTTCCTCAGGAAAGAAAAACATCTTTCTCTCCCCAAGCTGTAAGCTAATTTGGAGATTTTGCAAGCTGACATGCAACCTGATTAAAATGACCTCAGGCCAACAATTCTTCTTAGGCAGCTCCACAATTAAAGTCTAGACCTATCTGTAGCTGAGGGACTTTTTTTTCCTTCAAATCCCTTTTAGGGAGGAGAGAGTTCTGTGTTTTTATTTTTAAATCTACATATTTGGAATTTTTCTTTTACACTTTGCTTCTACTGTAGCAGAATGTGCTAAGGGGATCTACATTTTTTCACATTTTGAGCAGATGAAACTTGTACACAGAAGCCCCAGTTTCTTGCCTGCTGGAAAAATATACTGAATTTTGGAGGAAATAATACATGAATAAACTCAAGGACTCTAAGAAATACCCAAGGCACTTTGTGGCCTACATAAATCTGCCCTCTGAGGTAAAAATGTTGGGCCCTCAATTTTCCAAAGTCAGTGGATATTTTTGTAATGACCATTGCACTACTACTCAAGCCACTTTTTTGCTTTTCACAATTAGTTAAGCAGTGGGATCAGTTTATTAATCTGCTGAATTTTTGTGAGCCTAGTGATTTGTCAGGCAGCGAGCAATGAAAAATAAATGTCTGCCTTCTGGCTGGACGTTCTTCAGACCCGAGCAACCCCTAAACTCAATTCAGTGGTCTGAGGAGATGTGGTGATTTGCCCATGAATGTTTTAATGCCCATTTCTTTAAAAAATCACTTGTCATTTGTCATTGGTCATTCATTGGAGGTAAATCCAGGAGAGATTTTTCTTCCCCTTTGCTGATTTGGCTCAGCCTGGATCATCATCTGGTTTCTAGCTTGTCAGCTGGCTAAAGTGATTGACAACTTGTGTTTTGCTAATGCTCTTCACAGAGTAATGAGATCCCCTAAAGGGCTTTATTTATGAATTCAAATTATATACTTTTGAATTACAAAGTAAACTGGAGTGACTTGCCAACTAACGTTTTTTAGCACCACCAAAATACCCTGTACAGCCACGGTTATTTGACACTGGTTCCAGGCCCCTGAGCTGGGGTGGGAGCTTTCCCGGGTGCAGGGGTGGGATGGCGACAGGGGATGCCAGTGGCTTTACACTGAGGACCCACGGTGGGTCCTTGCGTGCCTATCCCCAGCCCAGGCAGCTCCCTGCCTTGTGTTTCTGCTGGAGGGTTGAACACATGGGCTTTTCTCACCTGATTGCACGACCCTGCCTTGGCTTTACCTCTTGCAAGACTTTTCTTCTTGGATTACTTCAAGAGGAATTTGCCTCCTGGCCCATTTCTTTCTGCAGACACTGCTCCAGCTCAGAGGTGGAAATTTCCCCTGGGGAGGTGAAGGAGATGTCTTCTGGGAGCACAAACCCTAGGAAAGTCAGATGGAGACTGTCTCACTGCTCCCAGCCAGGCTGAGCAAAGCCCCCGTTCCTTCCCATGCCCCAGGAGAGTCCCTGTTCTGCCCTGCCATGGTCTGCTTTCCCTACTTCTCACAGGGCCTCATGTCCTAGTCCCAGTCCCACGGGGGA
Organism: Rhipidura dahli; assembly: GCA_013399225.1. Taxonomy (NCBI): domain Eukaryota; kingdom Metazoa; phylum Chordata; class Aves; order Passeriformes; family Rhipiduridae; genus Rhipidura; species Rhipidura dahli. The sequence goes on along the minus strand of VXAC01003560.1, from coordinate 124,241 downwards.
GTTGTGGAGCCCCGTCAGCTGGCATCTGTTGGGGGAAAAATACTGCCTTTGGTGAATTTACACCGGGGGGAGAAGGACACATTCCCTGACCCAGCTTGCTCCCTGGACCCTGGCCATGCAGGAGCTGGGTCAGAAGCTTTTTAGAAATCGTAGAATCATGAAATGGTTGAGGTCAGAAGGGACTTTAAAGATCATCTAGTACCAGCTCCCCTGCCATGGGAAGGAACACCTTCCTCTAGACCAGGTTGCTCACAGCTCAATCCAACCTGGCCTGCTTCATGGGATGGGGCTGTTCCAGTGCCTCACCACCCTCATTTCTTCCTAATATGTAATCTGTACCCATCCTCTTTCAGTTTAAAGCCGTTCCCACTTGTCCTCACGCTACCTGTCCTTGTCAGAAGTCCCTCCCCAGCTCTCCTGTTGTCCCTTCAGACGGGCTCTAAGGGGCTATAAGGAGGTGCTATAAGGTCACCCCGGAGCCTTCTCTTCTCCAGGCCGAGGAGGCCCGGCCCTGTCAGCCTGCCTCCACATCAGAGGCNCCCCTGGCGGGACCCGCCGGCAGCGCCGCGGCCCCGGGGCTCCGTCCGGGCCTCGGGCACCGCCTGCAGCCCTGACCCCGCCGGGACACATGGGAGCGGGGCTTTAAAAGAGAGCAAACCCCGACTGGAAGGTCCTGTTCAGAGATACCGCCCCAGCGGGGCGGTGGGTGGGGTGGATGGGGTAAATGGCCTCGGGTACCAAAGGCGCCCTGGGTCATGGATGCGCTTGGATGGGTCCGCGTGTGCGCTGCCGGTGGCGAAGCGCTGGCACCCGCTGCGGGCTCCGGTGCTGCTGCTGCGGCCGGGGCAGGTTCCTTTGCTATCGCATCCAGCATCACCGCTTCCAGTCCCTTTCCGTTCACGCCTTACACTCCTGATTGTCTTGGATTAAACATTACCAGAGGAAATAATACTAATAGCCTTTCACAGCGAAGAAATCAACTTCTAAGGCATTTGTTATGGAAAGGATTATAATAAATTAAATGCTTAAACTAGCACTGTGCAAGCATTTTTGCCTTGGATCAAAATGTTTGCACTGGCTGTTTAAACATTTAATTTATTATAATGAGAAATATCATTGTAAAAATAAGCATGTTAATTAAACCTGAGTTTTGCAAATGTGAGTCATCCCATGTGGACACAGTATAATGAATATAGACAGGTAGAGTCTGCATGCCCTTTTTTTTCTCATTAAGAAAATTAACATTTACATCTTTAAACCCTGAAGCTATTAGTTATTTTTAATGAAATGTGTTGTCATTTCAAAGTTAAGCTCTTATATGATACAATCAGATATTGCTAGGTCAGGGAAGAACTTTGCTAATTAAGTTGCAGAGAAGTTCTTTGCCACAGATAATTGATTAAAGTTGTTACATGGATAATCAATTTATGCAGTTAAATAAATAAAAATAAATAACTGCTAGGTTAAAACCCAGGTCATTCCAGGGTGGTAAAACAAAGCAGTACCTCGGCCATCCTGGGGCCCAAAGGAGCCATGAATTTGGAAGTGACAGACTGAACCTCTTTGTTGTCTCCTGACAAGGGATCGAGGGATCGTGGGGACTTTTACAAAGGCCATTTGGACAGTGATGGCTTGCTGCTGGTCTGGGTGAGAGAGGACGGAGGCAAGACTCTCTTCCCCTTTCAAGTGAAGTGACTGGAAGAAATTTTTTTTACCTTCTCATGCCACTGGTCTCTGGTGCATCCATCTGGTCTTGTCCTGGATTCATTGCCTGTGTCAGGTTGTATGCTGATATGTAAACAAAACGCATTTGGATTTCCTCCCAGCTCTCTCTCAGATACCGTGCGTAGCCTTGAACGTGTTCCTTTACCTCCCAGGGGCTCATAAAATGTTCTCAGCTACGGCCTTGCAAAGGGTAGAGGTAGTGTTGCTCTATTTTAATTAACATCCCACCAAGCTGTGTGTTCAGAAGTGTCTTGGGTCTCTTGTTATTGTACATTATACTCCAACAGACAAAGGTCACAGCAGGCTGCCAGCCCTGGCTGGATCCTGTTTTTGAAGTGATCTAGCCCCCAAGGGAGTGAGGAGGAAAATCTTTGGCACAGAAATGAAATTAAACTCCAGGGAGGGAGACCTTGGTAAATTATTCTCTAGGAGCCACAGCAGAGAGCTGGGGATGGGATGCTCTCACTTAGGGGTCACACCCCAAATACCCTGTGTACTCTTGTCCCACACACAGAGATTCAGGTAGGAAATCTGTAGACAAAAGCAATGTTAAGATCTTGATTTGCAGAGGTGGCTCTTCATGCTATTCTCTAGCTAGTTGTCCACTGAACCTGCTCTTAGTGTTTGCTGTAGGACTTTTGGAAAGTCAAGGCTCTTGAATTTCTTCCAAATCCAGTGGACATGTTTTGCATGGAAAAAGAGGATGAATTGAGCTGAGGATCCTCTGTACATAATGAAATTGCTTATTTAACTGAGGATCATCCTCTCAAACCTTTGTGTGTTTGCAGCCTCTAGACAGCTAAGTCCCACATCATGCGGGTCCCTCTCTCCTGTCTTCCAAGCTCCCTGCTTCTTTTGTCTTCTCACTATGAATGGGAGAAGAGTTTTTCAGGTGAAGGGAGGAAGTTGTTGCCCTTTTTTCTTGTCTTTGTGTCTCTCTGTCCCTCTGATGGAGTTTTACAGAACTCTCTATCATCATGACCTCTGCTGACCTCCTGCACAGCTCCTCTCTTCTTGCAGGAGCAAATTTAACTTATGCCAAAGCCATGTTGCTTTAACCACAAAGGAGCATTTCTACACAAAGCATGAACCCGTGGATAAAAGGGAGAACTTTTCTGCAGGCACCTTAGGGCTGGTTGTTCTTCAGTGAGTTGCCCCATCCTGAGGGGACGGAGCACATGGCTGGGGTTACAGTGACCATCCACAGAGCAGCCAACCTGGACAGGGCCGGGACTCATTGCCCTGGCAGAAGGCTGCAGCCTGCAGCCAGGTAGGTGAAAGGTCCTGGGAGCTGGGCTGCAAAGATGGGGCTGCCTGGCACACATCTGCAGGGACAAATGCAATTCTTGGCACCCAGCATTGGGCCAGCCACTTAGGAGAATGGGTGGGTGGCAGCCTCTACTTCTGGCCTTCAGCACATTCATCCTACATCAGTTAAGGCAGAGGTGCACAACCTGGAACAATTTTCAGATCTGAAAGATGAAGTTGCCACAAATATACCTGCATTCTTTAGCAGCATTTGACTATAGCACCACACACGATTGCTTCCTTACCTCAGATGTGAGGCTGATGGGTCCTCCTTACTCAAAAAGTACCATGAAGGCACAGCAGCCAGCTCTCAACTGCAGCAGGAGCTGACAGACAAATGGGGTTTGCATGCTGCAGGCTGAGTGCTCATGCCTGTGACCCTGAGGATTCTAATGCCCACTCAGAAATAATTAATAATTATCAACTGAATAAACCCACTGGCTTCTCACACCAGGCTAAGTCACCGCTTTTCTCAGCTTGGTGGCCATCTGCTTCCTTTCCGTGGGCATCAAGAGCATGAGTGTGAAATCAGCTTTGTGTGTCCAGCAGGAGGGATCTGAATCACTGCTGAAAGGGAAACCCAACTCCAGAGAGCTTCTCCAAAGCATCCACTAAAAGAAGGAATACTTGAAGACCTTGGTGTATATGGTGGGAAGTAACACTTCTCTTCAGTTACCAGTCCACATTCTTCAAGCTAAATTTGGGCTTAGGTGACAGTTGAAGAGTCAGTGGGCATTACCATAGTGATGCTAAGCCTTCAAATTATCCAAAAGGCAATGTTTTCTCCTTGACCAACCTTAAAATCAATTAGAAACGTCCCGAGGCTTTACTTCACATACAGGCTGATCTACTTTGTTGGCTGCTGCTCAAAGACGCAGTCCTGCCTTCTTTCCAGGCCCTGGGGCCCTCTTCCCTCTCTGCCCCCTCCTAAGATTTGCTTGACATCTGAATAAGCTAAATGTGCAGCAATCTACCTAATTTTGGTACTTTGCTACGTCTGTCCACGAGCAGATGACTTTCCTGGGTGCTGGTGTCAAAAGAGACAGGGGAAAATGAAGCTGGAGCTGGAGAGGATGGACCATCTCCTTCAGGGACAGTGCACCCACCCGAATTTCTACATCCACAAGGTCCGTGCCTGAGTGTAGGGAAGGTGCTTAGTCTGCTGTCATATACAATGGTGAGGTAGTCAATGCAGTTATGGGAGACTAGACAGCAATTGTACTAAGAGAATGCAGGTGCCTACTGTGAGGTAAGTCAGATGGCCCCCCTAGACACCCCTGAGCAGCCCTCCTTGTCTGCCACAGGAGCACAGATGCCTGTCATTCATGTAGACCCTACACACTGGCCACAGAAGTCACATCTGTCTGAATCTTCAGCTAAATCCCACCTGGTGTCTCTCTGCCTTCAGGGTCTGGTCCAGGCAGCATATTCTGAGTACCTCTTGTATGTGTTGAGGTCACAGGATTAAGCCCCCACCCCAGAGGTCACAGCCACATCCAGTTACAAGCGTGACTTGTAACTGCTGCCCTGTTTTAGGAGGAGCCCTGCACCTACAGCAGGCACTGCAGGAACCAGAAACAGGTACCTCAGTGGTGTTTGACTCCATCACACATCCCTGTACATAAAACATCCTTGAAGGCATTCAAGAGGCACAGGACAGTAGAGCAGGTCAGTGGAAATTTGACTAATTTTTTGGCTGAAGCAACACAGAAGGCATCCCTGGGATCTTGTCTCCTTGGTGTGTGCGGTGGGTAGGCCTGGGTCAGCAGACAGACCCCCTCCCCATTTCTCACTCACTCCCTGTCCTCAGCAGAACAGGGGTGGAAAGTCAGATGAAAAAAGCTCATGGGTCAAGATAGATACAGAGAGATCACCTACCTATTACTGTCACAGGTGAAACAGATTTGACTTTGGGGAAATTAATTTAAATTATTGAGAGTTAAAACAGATTTGGAGGTCTGCCCAAGGTCTCCAGGGTGTCAGATGCAAGCCCACAGTTCCAGAATATCAATGGGGCACTCAGGAGACATACTGCAGCTATGCCTTAATGGCTGTGAAGGTAAACCTGGGAAAGAGCCTGTGGGAATTACCCTCTTCTGTGTTTTGTGTCCTAAAAGTGCCTATTCCTTCCCACTGACCATGGAGGGTGTTGAGTGTGCTTGGCTCCATCATAGGTGACTACCAGAGATTTCAGCAGGAGAAGGCTCAAGCTCAGTGTCAGTGCTTTTGTGATGTCCTGCTGCTGTAGCCATTTTGGGCCATGGAATCAATGATGGCTCAGTGAAGGAGTGCTGTCTCCAGTCCTGTGTCTCGGCACCTCTTCCTCACCTCTGCCCCCCGAGCCAGGGAAAGGCAGACAGTAGAAGGTAGCTCTTTGTGACCAAGAGGTTCTGTGGTCACATGGTCTCACCATGCAACATAGGGCTGATGCCACACCATGCTTTGCAAATAAATGGAATTTATCTGATGGGCAGACTGCATTAATTTCTGAAGTATGTTAGCAAAAATCTCAGTTATGTTAATCAAAAACTAAAAGAAAAAAACTGGGGCATACACAGTGAAATATCATCAATGGAGCAAATGTTTGATCCAAGGGGCTTTTCCCAGGAGCTAAGCCTTGGGCTCCCCTCTACACTCAGCTGCACTTTGGATGGTGTGTGCTCTTATCTGATGGAGCTTGGTGACTTCCCTCATCTAATTTTAAGCATCTAAAAGTTAAAGGAGTCTAGGCTGCTGCCCCTTGCCCTTACAAGAAAAGGGGAGATCAAGAGCTTCAGTGATGCACCAGAGCTGTCCCCATTGCCTGGCCAGGCCAAGATGAGAAGCTCTCAGAAGTCTGTGTCTTGCCACCAACCAGGGAGTCCCTGTGAAATGATGGGCTCAGATTTTAATACCAAGTGGCTGAATTCCACATTATACAGCATGTATACTTTATACAGAGCAGACAGATCCCAAACCCCAGGAACAGGTGACTTGATTTTCCTAGCATTTCAAAGTTGTCTTGCATTGGGGTGGCCCAAACTCCTGGTCAGGCGGGGAGGAGCACCTGTCCACTCACGGAAGGGCACAAGCTCTGTTGCAGGTAACAGCGCGAATTTGACGCCAAAGGCCGGTGTGATGAACCGTCCTTCATCTGTGACTACCTCCTGTTGGTCCTGCCAGGGGAGCCTAGGGACCTGCTGCGAAGGTGTTGGGGTATGTAACCCAGGCTTTTAGATGAGGAAGAATGAGCTTACCACACAGCCCTGCTTTTTTTGACAGAGAGCCTTCCCCTCCCTGAGTTCAGTTATGACTAATTACTTTCCATGCAGGCGTTGCTGCTCTGCATCACTAGTGATTAGCCAGAAGGGAGGCTACCAACTTTCCTTCTCAGCACCCGTCCTTCAGCCCCAACCTCAGCTCTAAATTTAACTAAGATGACCCTCTAAGTTCATTAGATGCATCATGATTTTTACTAGCAGACTTTAGATGAATCGCCAGAAATGCTCACCTGTTTTCCTGACCACAGGAGGTGTATCACAGACGTTGCTTCCCGACTGAGTCTTGCATCAGCCTGATTTCAAATCCCTTCAAGTACAACCTCTGAAACTCTCTGCCCACCACAAATCTCCATGCCATGGCTTCTGTGAAACCCCAGTTAAAACTCAGACCCTGTGTACATAAAAACTTGATCAGGTTCTGGCACTCTTGCTGTGTGGGCTTGAGAAAGCTGGAAGTTGGGGACAAAGGGGATTTTTGCTGGTTAAGGGACATGCAGGTGGGGTGATGTTTTCTACTTAGATTTTGAGACACAAAGCCAAATAGAGCCTCATTTACATCTAAGAAGGTTTTATATTTTCTTGGTGAGTCATATTCTATATTTATGTACCATACTAATTAGATATATAGTTAAAGAATTCATGATAAAACTCCAAAGCTTTGCCATGTACATAGCTTTGGATTATTGATTTGTACAAAATGTGAAATTATATGTTCCATGTTAGGAGCAGTTCTCCCTTTTGGAAAAGTTCAATCAAATATTAAAACTCCAGTAGAAGTGTTACCTCTGATATAAGCATTTTTTTGAACACAGGAAGAAACACTCAGGCTTCAGTTTGTTTCATTAAATGCAATTCTATACCTGATTTCAGCAGAAGGATTTGAGATCTGCTTTTAGCTTGAAACCCCCACAAGAAGGAATTTCAAAGCTCTGTAAGATTTTTTTTTTTCAGGATGGTCATTTCAGAGAGAAGCAAAATATGCGTCATAGAAAATGTCAACATAATCAACATTTTAAATTCCTATTTTATGCACCTTTCCCTTGATGTATAAATATATATACACAAACACAAGCCACTCTCCTTTAGTAGGGCTGCTGTAACAAGGGGTAAACATTTGAGCACACACCCATGGAGCCTGACTTAACGTCTCAGCCAGAACAGAAAGCAAAGTGCTCGGGTGGCTGCTGATGCAAAGACATCGGCACAGCACAAACGCTTCCCTGGTGAACGGAGATTCACTTGCTTCACTGAAGTTATACCACTCCCTGCCCGTGAAGGATAAAGCTGGAAGAGCTCAGAGCAGGCAGTGACAAAGGCTGGCTCTGTCACCCAGCCCTCCCTCCCACCCAGCATTAAAATCTCTAGAGCTAAACCTCCAGAGGTATTGCCAGAGACCAAGGATGGGCAAGGCTAAAAGTAGCTCCTTCCCATTGCACTCCCCTGGCAAAAAATACTTTTGTTGACCTGTGAAGACCTCTATGCTCTGAAGCATGAAATCCATGAACAGATCCCTCTGACACATCACAAAACCTTTATTAGTGTTTATCAGTGATACAGATTACAGGAACCAAAGGCAATTAAATAACACTTAAGTTTACCACAGACTCAAGAAATACAAGTCACATTTGGCAAGGCAAACTTCTCAGTACACTGGGTTGCTTAGGTTATTATTACACCGTGAAAGAGGAATTTCCCTTACAAGATTCTACATATGCAGGACATTATTATTATTATTAATTGTATTAATTGTTATTATTGTGTCTTTGAGACAGTTCCTTTGGCAAGAATTCCTATTTTTAAGTATTTATTATATAAAAATATAACAAATTTTCATTATGTACAAACATTACATTACACAATGTACAGGTTAAAAACACTACAAAAAATGGCAGGCCATGGGTAAACCAAAAACAAAAAGAAAAAACCCCAATGTAGAAAACATGAGAAGAAATTTAAATACTGCACATTTCATAAAAATTACATTAACTACAAACAAGGTTTTTTTTGTTTGCAATTATCAAACAGTACTGATCTGATTGGAAATCTTTCCCGAATGACTTCATTTTTAAGGCACATCTTGCATATTTACACATACAACACCGGATCTGGTCAATAACTTAAAGGCTCTCGGGAGTGACCTAGTGTGCGCAGGGATGGGTGCACTTGAGAGGGAGCACACTGGGCTACGCCTTCTCAGCCATCTCAGTCTGGGGCCCCAGGTATCTCGTCGAAGGGGCTGGGAAGAGGGGCACCCCGATCTCCTGAAGGTCGGGGAGCCGTGCAGGGCGCGGTGGGGAGAGGAGCGTGATCGTCCGGTCAAAGTCCCTGTGCAGCACCTTCTCATAGACGCTCTGAAGCCCGACTGTTTTGGGCAGTTGGGCTTGATAAAAGTTGTCCCTGCGAAGTGGATCCCTGGGCAAGGACGTGCTCTTGCAGAAGGTGGAGAGGGGTGCTGAAGGATGTGGAGAGGGGTGAGGGTTGGCTCGGCCACAGGAGGGGCTCCAGCAGCGGTCCGAGTGCCCCAGGATCTTGCATTCAGCTGTGCATGCCCACAGACCTAGAGAGAGATAGGGGAGGAGAAACCTGTCGTTACTGCAGAAATAAATCCACACCATTCACGATCCTCAGAGTTACCAGTTACAGGATGATTCACTGCACTGACAGTAGGAGGGGGGAGGCAATGCTCTACAGCACAACAAAAAGCCATGCTTGGTTAGACAATGTTGTTTTGTTAGGGACACTCCTCACAAGTCTAACTTTAAGGGAACCTTTTTTATGGGAAGAAAACCCAGTTGCACAGTACTTCCAGCATCTGCTAATTTGTGCTGGGCTCTCAGTGCAGAGAGGGACCAACATCTACCAGCCTGCTGCAAAGAGATGGGCAGTTTGAGCCACGCAGCGTCTGGCTCCCCTTCCAGCTGCCCTGCCTGATCCGTGTCCCATGGATGGGTCCTTTCATCCACATCCCCATCCACCCATCTTTCTGTCTGAGGTCCACTGGGGAGCAGGGGCAGAGCCCTTACCGTTCTGCATGTGTGTGATGAGATCTTTCTTCAGGGCATCTCCGCTGATATCCGAGTCGCTGTCGTTAAAATCACTGTCGCCTTTGCCACTGTCTTTGCCACTGAACTTCTCTGCCTCCCGGCCGGAGATGGTGTTAAAGGAGTGTCCCTTCCAAATGGCCACAGGGGGAGCAGGCTCCTTGTTGTAGCTCGGAGTGGCAGCAAAACCCTGCTAGTGGGGAGGGAAATCAAAGGAGATATGAGAAAGGGAAGCAGTGAAGGGTAAACCAACATTAACTGCAACTCACATCCTCCAAGACACCCCCCACCCTTTGCCCCACTTCCCCGTGGTGGGACCTTACCTCCCCACTCTGTGCCCTCAGCCTCTTCTGACCCTCGTAGAGGCAAGTGCTGTCGCTGCCACTCTCGGTGGTGGAGATCTCTTCAGCAGCTGGAGAGGGGTCAGGGCTGGTAAAAGAGGTTTTGCTAGGAAAGGTTCGTACCTCAAACATATTCCCCCTCTGGCTGCCCTCCTCCTGACAGCCCTTCTCCAGGTGGGAGATGTCTATTTGGTCCTTCAAGGCAGTGTTGTTTTTGATGTCGTTCCCCTTCTTGCGCCTGTTACAGGTGGTGGCGATGGTGATTATAGCCACCAGGAGGAGAGTGCAGCTGCCTGCCAGGACAATGATCACAATCAGAGGAATGTCCCACTGCAAAGCCTTTCCTTCCCAGGAGCTGGGCTTGGCTATGTCCTGGATACTGGACGGAGCAGTGGCAGTCACCAGGAAGTTGACTGTGGCAGTTGTGGCCAGGGGAGGTCTGCCATTGTCTGTCACAGTGAGGATGACCTTGAATAGCTGTCCCAGCTCTTCAGAAAGGTCACCCCTCAGCACAATGTCCCCAGTATTTGGGTTGATGGTGAAAAGGTCCTGCTGGGACTCTTCCAGGAAGGCAAAGGTGAGCTCGGCATTGGCCCCATCATCTGCATCTCGAGCTTTGATTTGGGCAACCAGGGAGTCACGGGATGTCTTGCTGGACACACCGATTTCCACAGTCCCATTGGTGAGCACTGGGTGGATGATGACGGGAGGGTTGTCGTTCTGGTCCACCATTCTCACTTTTACAAGGGTGCTGCTGGAGAGCTGTGGGGAGCCACCATCAGTGGCCTGGATCCTCAGGTCCAACTGCTTGAGGATCTCATAGTTGAATGTCCTGAGGGCATAGATGGCCCCAGTGGCAGGGTCCACCGAGACGTATGTGGAGATGGGGGCCCCCATGACCTGTGTCTCCAGGAGCCGGTAGGTGACCTTACCATTGTGGCCAAGATCAGGGTCACGAGCCACCACCGTGGTGATGTAGGCGCCCGGGGGATTGTTCTCTGGTACAGCCACCTCGTAGAGGGGCTTGGCGAAGAGTGGCGCGTTGTCATTCTCATCGCTCACCCGCACTGTGTACTGGCGGACAGTCTTGAAGGGTGGTGAGCCCAGGTCCTCAGCCACCACAGTGAGGTTGTACTCAGGGATGCGCTCGCGGTCCAGTGCCGCTGTGGTGACAATCATGTAGCTGTCCTCGTAGGCTCGCTGCAGGGCGAAGTGGTCGTGGCCACGGAGGCTGCAGCGCACCTGCCCATTGGCGCCCGAGTCGCGGTCTGTGGCACTGACGAGGGCCACAAAGCTCTCACTGGCTGCTGCCTCACTGACGTAGGCCACGCCGGCAGCGCTGGCAGCTCCACGGAGGGCGCTGATGCTGATGCGTGGAGCGTTGTCGTTGACGTCGGTGAGGCGCACGACGACGGTGCAGGTGGCGGCGCGGGGGCTGGCTCCGCGGTCCTGGGCACGCACGTCCAGCTCGTAGGTGCGGGTGCGCTCATAGTCCACGGCAGCCTCCAGTGTGAGGCGGCCTGAGCGTGGGTCAAGGCGGAAGAGCCGCCGTGCCTCAGGGGGCACCTGGCTGCTGAAGGCATAGACCACCTCACCATTGAGGCCCTCATCAGGGTCAGCAGCATCCAGATCGAGCAGCAGGGAGCCAGGTGGTGCATCCTCGGGCAGTTCCACCGTGACTGAGCTCTGGGCAAAGGTTGGACTGTTGTCATTGGCATCAAGGACGCGGACATGCACGGTGGCCGTGCCTGAGCGCGCTGGACTGCCACCATCCTTGGCCACCAGCTCCAGGGTGTAGGAGGGCTGGCGCTCACGGTCCAACTCCTGAAGCAGCACCAGGTCAGCGCAGCGTGCCCCATCCGCCCGTGTCTGTGCCTCCACACCGAAGTGGCTGTTGAGGGAGACCTGAAAGCTCTGGATGGAATTGGAGCCCACGTCCTCATCCACAGCCACCTCCAGTGGGAGGCGAGTGCCAGGTGCAGCACTCTCCGACACTTCCAGCGCCATCTGGGCATGGGGGAAGCGCGGTGCATTGTCATTGATATCACGCACCTCCAGCTCCACGTGCACCAGGCGGTAGCGCTCCCGCCAGCAGCTCACCACGTCGAAGGCCAGGACACACTGGGGGGCTTGGCCGCACAGCCGCTCCCGGTCCAGCCCCGCTTCACCGACGCTCAGCTGCCCGTCCTCCTCCCGCACCCGCACCAGCGAACTGTTGCTGAACTGCCGCATCAGGCGAAAGCTCATCTCCCCCGGCGCCTTCACCGGCATCTCGTCGGCCAGCGTACCGATCACCGTGCCCGGCGCACCCTCCTCGTCGGTGCGATACCTCACCGTCTTGCAGCGGGACAGGGCCAGCAGGCTGGCGGCGGCCAGCAGCCGCAGGGGGCTCATGGCAAAGGCGCGGGCTCAGCGCGGGTGCGGGTGGGACGCGCACGGGTCCGAGGTGGCACCGCCACCGTCTGCGCCCCCCGCGCCGCCGCGCCGCCTTTCATAGACGGCGCTATGCAAATGAGCGGGCGGCCGAGCCAATGGGAGGCGGCGCGGCGCGGGCGGCGGGCGGCCCCCGGCGCTCCCCGGGCCGGGCCAGGAGCGGGAGCAGGGGCGCGGTGCGCTCGCCTTTGTTTTCTTTAACTCTGCGGGGGCTGGGGGTTTCTTTTCTTTTTTTTTTTTT
>VXAC01003560.1:0-111831 GCA_013399225.1 Rhipidura dahli | reverse complement strand
GCTATTTATTTTTCCCAATTTATTTATTTCTTTCCCCCCCTCCTTTCCTTCCCCTCCCATCTCTCCTCTCTCTCCGGAGGCGCGGCAGCGGAGCTGGCGCGGGGAACACGGAGTGCAATGCGCGGTGGGGTTTGTTAACCCTGACACAGGTCGGGACAGGTGCTGTGCCGTGGCATGTCGTGCCGTGCCGTGGCATGTCGTGCCGTGCCGTGGCATGTCGCGCTGTGTCGCGGCGTGCCGCGGGGGCGCGGGCGGGGGCGCGGGGCGGGCGCGCATTAGCGGGGTGCAGGGGGGAGGCGGGGGCGGCATTCAGCTGCGCCCGGAGTGGTGTGTCACTCGCGTGAGAGCCTGTGATCAGCGCTGTAAGTCGCCTTTCAGGAGGTGTCCCCTCATGCTTTAGTATGCATGTCACCGCCCGGGTTTCTTAAGCCTGGGGCACTAGCAGGCGAGGAGGAAAAAAAGAAAAAAAAAAAGTTCCAAATAGGATTTAGCATAAGCTTGAGGAGATTTGGAAAGGTTTCAAAGATCAGGCTGTTTCAAAGGCTTATGAAGCCCTCGTTAGCTGTAGAAATATAATAGCATGGCAGGCTATCCCATTCGAAGAACCAATGTCTGTATTATTTCACTATGACAGGCTAAAGGGAGAGAAAGTTGAACAGTTTCCACAGAGGAGTTGGACTAAGTTGAATATAATGAGCAAACGCCACATGTATCCATTATGTCCCTCTATTCATTCCCAATCACTGCCATAACTCTTTGACTAAACGATGATGAGCGCTGAATTACACACAATGCCCTGCTCATATTAAAATACATTTAAGACCTATCCCTCCTGGTGCCCTGTTACGCCTATTCACAGGATTTTCTTTTTGTCCTAATAGGGCCTCTCTGGGAAGCAACACCAGTCTCGTTCCAGAAGAACAAAATAACAGCATGAGGCTGAAACCTGGCACGAACCGGGGGGAACGAAACCATCTGCCCCGCAAGGCACCAAGGCCTGCGTGGAGCCCGCTCCCAGCCCCGCAGTGCCTCAGCAGCCATGGGGAGGGCGGCTGCCGGCCTCGGCCCGCAGGGAGAAGACCTGACGGGGAGGGAAGATGGGGGTCCTAAGGGGCAACTACTTCTCTGGGAAACCGCATGTCCCTTTCCTTGCCTTTCCTTTCCTTTCCTTTCCTTTCCTTTCCTTTCCTTTCCTTTCCTTTCCTTTCCTTTCCTTTCCTTTCCTTTCCTTTCCTTTCCTTTCCTTTCCTTTCCTCCCATGTCTCAGGGAACCCAAGAGGTGCATTTTAAAGGAAGAGCGTGATAGAATGCGGTCCGGTCCAACCCCGCGCCGGTTTGCTTTGAAAGCCTGGGATAAAAGCGCTGGATTCGGAACACAGAGCGCGGTAGCATCCCGGGGGCTGCATCCCGGGGTGCGCGGGGCGCTGCGCGGGGCGGCACGCGAGCGGGGGGCGGCGGGCTGCCCGCAGCGCCGGCTTATGGAAATGGGATTTAAATCGCTCCTCGGTCCTGGCTGCGGGGGCGCGGGGAGGGGGGCACGCTCCGCCGCCAACAAAAGCTCCCGGTTTCCATACGAATGAACCTCCGCGAAGCTCTTTTCTCCTGCCCGCGGGAGCTCCGCAGGCGGCCGCCCGGCTGGGCGGGGAGCTTTCGGGCGGGACCGCGGTCCGGACCGGGCAAAGGTCCGAGGTGTAGAGACTGAGACCGGGCTGCCTGGGAACGGGGCCGCTGGCCGGGAGCGGGCAGTGGGCAGCGGGGCGGCCCCTCGTGTGTAACAGGATTATCTTTACCATTTCAAGTTCCATACAGCATGTAATTTATTTTTAATTAGGATTAGATCGAGCAGGGAAGGAGACCAGACCTTTCCCCCCACCTCCCCTTCCCCGCAAAGGCATGGCTATTCCATGAGGAGCTCTTATTCTTTACAAAAAAACCCAATCAATCGATAAACCAGGACCTGTGTTCACCTCCCACGCACCCTGCAGGAGGAAAGGGTGCAAAGGGCTGTATTTTCAGTGTGTGCTCAAGTATCTGAATCAGAAAGAGGCTTGAAAATCCTTCCCCTTTCCCATCCACCCGGTCCCCCTCTCACATGCTTTCAACCCAAACCCATTTTTAAGAGGGTCACAGTGGGGTCTTGCTCCTCATGCCTTTTTCTTTTTTTCTTCTTTTTTTTTTATTTTTTTTTTTTTGTGTGTGTGTGTGTTTTGTTTTAGAGGCCAAATGCACTTTCTGCCTGCTTGGGTTATTCCTTTTCTGCTATCATGACTTTGATTTAAAAAAAACCCCAATGTATCAGTCTCTCTGCTGGAGCAAAGCCTTCTCCCCAATAGTTTGGATAGAGTCCACCACAGAAATGTTCTGAAAGGCTAGTGAAGAATCTTGTTTCACAGCTCAAAATAAACATACGGATCAGCTGCATTAAAAGCACTTCTTTGAAATATTGTGGTTAAACAGCCCAGATTGGTTGATTGCTCCATGCGGGGACATATGTTCTTGCAAACTGTGTGTATTGTTACTAATGGGGATTCTCACACCACAGCCTTTCCTTTGAATCCGAGGCACTGGTGGTTTCTCTGGAGCTGGTTGCAAGGTTGTTTTAATAATTTACCAGCTCTCTTGCACTTAGTGTTGTTGCGGAGACTCGGAGCGTGCAAAGAAGGAGGTGTTTTGCGGTGTCCAGAGGTCTAATCTCTGCTGCCAAGCTCCTTTCTGTACCTCTTCGACACAGAAATCAAAGCTGCTCTGAGAGATGGGTGCCAGGCAAAGGAAAAAGCAAGGCTTCCCCATGCACCTCTGTGAACCTGGGTTCTTGGGCAATGAGTTGCTCCCAAGGAGGGGGAGCACTCTTACACCACCAGCCTGTTGCCAAAATCAATCGAGTAAGTGATCATCAGCAAATCACTCCAGGTTCCCTTTTTCAGCTTTAAACTTCTTTCCCCCCTGATTCAGCTCTTAGAAATAAATTTTGTGGGTGCTTTTCCCTCTCCCCAGGGCCTTACAAGGGGTGGCAAAACCCTGGGATCTCATGCTGTTCTTCACTCATCCAGCTGAGCACTGACAGCTGCTGTGGCCCTTTCCCCCATCACTTACAGCACAGTAGGTTTGCATATGTCTCAAGGTGTTAAGTGTCCCCAGTGCAACAGGGTGAGACTTCCCTCCTCTCGACAGGTGCCTGGGACTCTGCCCAGGGATCTCCGTTCATGGAGACGAGCTAGAAGGTCTTATGTTTCAGAAGTGTGAGAGAAGGTAAAGCTCCCACAGAATTCCAAGGACCTGTATCAGTATCTCAGGACCACATGTACCTTGAGGGAGAGAGACTGTGCAGCTTCATGAAAGCATAGGGCAGTGGAAGCAAGCCACACTTTAAGGAGAGGTGGCTGTGTTATATGTGCTTCCCTCCTCCCAGGAGATCTTAAAGGCATTAAGCCTTGGCTTTTGAAAGTGCCCCTCTCTGGCCCTTTTAACATAGGCTGTATGGCAAGTGCATGCCCTCAGGGTGGTGGGGTGGGATCCCCTTGTAGTAAAAGCCCTACACAGGACTTTGCCTCTCAGGAGAAGCCAGGCTACCTGGGCATGGTCTCCAGGTGGTCCTGCTCACCCACATACCCAGAGGGTCTGTTTCACCCTCTCTTCAGATGTAAAGTTGAGGTCCATGCTCCCCCATCCCTTGTCTCAGCCTGCAGAGTGGTGGCATGGACCTCCCTCCCTGGAAACTCACCTCCATGCTCACGCCCTGCCTATTTCTTCTTGGGCATCCCAATGGGCTCGGCTGTCTTGGAGTGATCTACAAAAACAAAGGAATTCATTCTGCTTCAGGGCCTAAACAATCCCCCCTGTTTAATCATTTCTGCTGAAACCAAGGAAGTGTGGGTTAACCTGTCAAGCTCCACAAGCCTGGGCTGACCAAAACCCCTGGAAAACAAAAGAGTGGAACGAAGCAGTGAAGGGTTTTGTTGCTCTCGGGCTGTTTGTGTTGCAGGGTGGCACGCGGCATTGTGCTTCTGTCTCCGGCCATGCGGGCTATAGAAGACACGGCTGCAAACCTTCCCGTGAGCTGCGGGTTGGTACCAGGGCTATAAATCATTGCGATCATTTGTTTATTTGCTTCAAATGCTTCCCTGCCTGCATCTCCCCTCTGTGAAATGTGGGTTAGAAGAAGGAGTTTGTTTTGCAGAAGAAAGGAATTGTGTGCCCGTACCCCCCACCCGACAAGCAGTTTTGATTCCATAGGGAATTCATTTTTTAATTGGATTAATTTCTAGCCTCTCCCGGAGTAGCAGCTGGGATCTTTGATTCAAGAGGTTAAAACAAAGGGGCATGAAACAAAAGACCAGTTTTCTGCATTCCCCACACAGCGTGGGCCTCGTGTGAGCTGCCCGGAGGTATCCCTGTGGCAGTGCATTCCTAAAGGTCTCCCCATGTCATCTTCAACCAGGATCTTCTGCAGGTTTTTGGGGGTGTTTCCTAGTCTGTCTTGCCTGCAAGGTATCTGAATATGAGTTTTTGCCTCCTAATCAAGTTTATGTTCCCACATAACCTTATTTCTTGGTATCCCTTTCCTTTTCCACTCTTTCACCCATCCTCCACCTCCCTCCCCTTTTCCAACTGTCTTTACCCTCTACCAGTTCTGCCCCAGAAGAGATAAATGAGGCTTTTAAGCTGTTAAACCAGGAGGCAGGTTCTCATGTTCAGTTCTCAACTCTCTCATCTGGAGCAAGGCTCAGCCCCACCAAGGTCTGGGATATTTAGGTATTCAATTGTCATTGAATGCTGTGGAAGTTGGACATATTTTAGCTTGACTGAGGGGTTAAGGCTCTCTCAGATTCAACCCCTCATGTCTAATATGGGTGCATTGGACAGGTGACCATCCATGTCCTGTTGTTTGCCCTCTATGGGGACTGTTACGAGATCAGAGATGCCCTTAGAAGCAACTACCTTTATTGTGCAGGTCCTTTCTGGCAATTTTGCCTTTGTGCCTTTGGTTTTAGGGAGTGCAGGAGTAGTTATTCATGTCAGTCTCCAGTCTGGACCTTTAGAAGAAGTGCTTACCTTCTCCATAGCTTGAGATCTGGTCAGTTCACTGGGATATTAAAGCGGGGAGTTGCACAGCTCCTCTTCCTGGCTGCTGTGAATTGGTGCTCCTGCTCCATGGCTGCTGCTGCACGGCTGGCTGGGATGCCTTTCACAGCACTTTGAAGGTGTCCAGACTGATACATTTGGCTTTCCTCCAGCAGCTCCTTGTTTCCTCCTGGGTCTCATTCACACTCTCCTCCTTGAAGGACTGTTTGGAATTTTAGACTCTTACAAATGATGAATGGGTGGAAGAAATACACCTCTTAGATCCCAGAAAGATGTACAGTCCTCTGCGAATACTTATGTGTGGTGGTTGTGATGGGCTCCACTGATTTCTCTGAGAAACAGCTCCCTGGCTATTTGGTGTGCAAAGTCCCTTTCTGCATGTCCTTCTGCTGCCCCTGGCTAGCCAGTGTCAGCCACCCAGTGCCACACTGAACAAGTATGGCTGGTCACTCTTTGGGCTCCGTCTCCTTCCTACAGTTTCAGAAGTCCTTCCCAGTAAGATCATATCCTTATATAAGCACAAGGAAAGTTACATACATGCCAGTCTATTTTTACTATGCCCATAAAACTAGCCTTTCCCTTTCTCTGCTGTCTGTATGTTTTCAGTATTACCCTGCACATGTGATTTCTTGCCCCCTTCACTGCTCTATCTGTGCCATAAGAGGGGACATTGGGAAGCAATCCTGGTTGAGGTCCTGGAAACTGAGAAGCTGCATTAGCGTGATGCCATGCTGGAGCTAATTAGCCCAATATCGCTGTGGGGTTAATGAGCTTGGGCACAGAGCCACAGCTTCTGATTCCCAGGCTGAGAGGTCTTGCAGGTTCTGGCCCTGGTCTGCTCCTGGTTGTTTCCCAGAGGATTACAGTGAGAGGCAGCATGGGGGAAAAGCACGACAGAGAATCAGGGATCAGACATGTGCCATGTGTCCCTTCCTCCATCTCGCCTCTCCTTCTCCCCCCTGCTTCCTCCCTTGTCCTCCATCTTAATCGTGCCAGCTTGCAAAGTCAGAGCCCCCAGCTGTGAAGGACTAAGTCCCTTCTTCTCCCAAGCTCCTGAGCGGCACCAGGCTGTGAGCAAGAGTGTGCCTCGTGTCACTTCTGTTGAAGAGGCTGTGAGAGCAGGGGAAGAGCTCAGACGCAGGCGGCTGCCGCACTTGGCCGCCTGCCAGGGCAGGAGCACGCTCTGTGAGCATCCTCCCTCAGCCGGCCGCTTCCAGGGCTGGGAGTCTGCCCAGCACCAGGTTTTATTTTGGCATTGTGAGGAGCACCCCACAACTGAAGGATGTGGGGGACTGGTAGTAAATTCCATCAGGCTGCTCTCCTTCATTCTGGTTTTAGGACCATCTCCCTTTCCAATCTGCAGGACGGCTCAGAGTTAAATGTCCCCCTCTGCCCCCGCCTTTAATGTGTTGGGTGACGGATTTTATCTTCAATGTCTGCCCGGGTGCTGTGCCTGACATGTGGCCAGCTTCAGGCAGAGGAGGGCAGGAACAGAGCACACAGCAGTACAGAGGAGGATGGGGAATGAACGCATCCCATTACAGGACAGACGGAAAGGCTTTAGATGTTCCCACTGAGGTGACAAGAAGTAAACTTTTCAGAAGCTTGGCAAATCTGGTTCTTAAATCATTTGGGTGCTCTTGAGTGTTTCACCCAGAATTTTTGCTTTAAGGTTTTCTGCTACTGCATTGTGCTGCATTTCATGAATTTGGGGTGTTGCTCAGGATAGATCAGACTGCTTTTTGAGGGCAGTGGTAGCCTTTTTTTTTTACCATATCTGCCATTCTTTGACCTCTGCAGCACCTCCAGACCTATGAAATGTTTCTGTACTCACTGTTCATCCTTCATGCATGGCATTTGTTCATTCTCTGCATACGCTTCACTGAAGGGGTCTGGCTGAGGAGACAGAATGTTGGCCCTGGGTGATGTGACCTGGGACTGGAGCTGGTGACAGAGTGGAGAGAAGTAGAGCTGTTTCCTGTGGCTGAAGGATGCATCTGTACCACAGCCCTGAAGGGCATGTTTGCCCATCTTTAGTAGTTAGCCAGTCAGTCCCCGAATGTCACCCGTCCCTCCTGCACCTGTAAATGTGCATCACAGCAGGACAAAGCAGTGATTTGGAAAACACTGCAGTCTCTATGGCTACATCTACAACACTGAATAAAATGCTCCATACTCTGGCTCTGCTTAGTTTACTTCTGCAGACATATTCTGTGAAGATACAGGTCTTTTACAATATGTGGGGAATTACCTGTTTGCCTTTTCAAGTTTAGCCATTTGGTGCCTTCACTTGTTTAACTCACTTTAAAAAGAGGCTACACATTGCTACCCCATGTCTGTGGTTTTTGCATCTGGAAATGCAGACACCATCACATATTTCACACATGATCCCCAGGAAAAAAATCATCTGCCCCCAAAGTCTGCAGAATTCTGTTCTGAAAAGTTAAATAAATTGTTATCGCTTTTTAAGTGCCATAATAAATGTATGGAATAATCTCACATAAAAGCTGGAGGCTCAGAGAGTAGGTGCTAAAGAAATGCATCAAATTAGACCAAAAAAAGAGGCATAAAATCTATGTTATCCCAAAAGATAAGGGCTGACGGCTCAAGTGACTTTTCTGTTTGCTTCTGTACAAAACATCAAATTCGCTTTTCTGCTGAAAAGAATTTGCATCTCTGCAGTGAGTAGATCTGAGGGCTTTGTTTTTCAGAGAGGTACGTGGTGGTGGGGGAAAAGTAGGAAATGATGCAATCAGGCACGGATTGTAAGCGAAGGGTCACAGATGGGTGAAGCCTTGCAGAAGTTAAAACTAACAAACAAGCATTTGGAGATGCTCTTGGAGCATCCTGAACATTTAGTACTGAAGAGATTTGAGTCTGCCTCAGCAATGTTATGTATGTACATGCATGTGTTATATATTATAATGAATATGATAATTACAGGAGATAATTTATAATATATGTGTATTATATATGAGTGCCTCCTCACTAGGCTAAAACAATGCCATGAGAGTGTAAAGAAATGTGAAATCTAATTACTGTAGCTGTGTAAGTGAAGTAATGAGGAGCTTGAGAGTGTGACTGATATGCAATTAGATACTCGACTAATGAGCAAGCTGTCTACAGTCCATCAAAAGAGTAAGGGAGGCTTGTGCAAGATACCCCTGGCATTGCAAAGAGGACGGCATACCACATCCAAATGCAGCTCACTAATGACTGGAGATTGTGTGCTCAGCTTGGGGATAAAATCATTAACCAGTAAAAAACCTGTGGCAGACCCACAGGAGATAAGGACAGTAAAAAGTACAAAAGTATATAGAACTGTATAGAAGTATGTAGAGGAGAGCTGTAGCTTGGCTTTTAGATTCTGGATTAGTGACTCCCCAGAACTGGGTTTGCTGTGCTATCTTACCCCAGATAAAACAGCTAGGGTGAGAAATTGGTGTCAGGTTGGGTCGTGGAGATGGCAATGTAAGACTTGCCTTGGGAGAGCCGGGCTGGGAAGGGGCAGCAGAGAGCCAGGCAAAGGTAGTGGAGGCAGAGACAGCAAGCACAGCTGGGGAAAGGCACTCAGGGGTCACTATGTCCTGTAACAACAATACTTACCCTGGGCAGATGTCTGTGTGCAGGAGCTTATTCTTCACCATGTATTAACTGTTTAAGCTGAAATTTTCCATCCCAGGTGTTGACTTCAGGCTGCTGGTTCTCTCTAAGAGAAAGTTTCAGCTGAAACAGGTTACTTATCTCCAGAAAGACAACTAAGGTAAATTTAGCCTAGGTTTTTTACAGTTGTTTTGCCTGTGGGATAAATATCCAGGCTCTTCTTTTTATTTTATGGTTTGTTTGTGTATTTTTTCCCCTAAATCATAGAGTTCTCATGGCTTCACTTGAGGACTTGACATTTTGCAAGAAGATGCAGGCAGGCAACTTGTGCCATCTTGATAAGAATTCAGCCAAACTGGACTATACCTTTTAAATGGTGCAGCCTGCAGGAGTTAAGTAGAAAAGAGATTAAGCAGGTAACCTTCCTGTCTTTTTTCCTGGTCTGCTGCAAATTTGGCTCAGTATTCTGGCTACTTGAGAGACAGAGCCAACTATTTGTCTGGTGTCAGGAAAGAGCCATTAAAACCCTCTAGCAAAACATCCCTAACTCCCTTGATTTCTAGTATGGCTGGCCATGATAGCCCAATGCTGGTCTTGGCTCTGTGCTTTCCCCAAACAGGACATGGTCTGTACAATGGATCTAAGGCTTGCAACTCTGGGGACAACTGGTGGAGAGCTGCTGGTGAAGTTACGCTTTTCCAGGATCTGTACCTTAAAGTCCAAGGAGATGTGAATAAAGCATCATGGATTTTGCAGTGTCAGGCCCTAGAGAGTGAAAGGAAAGCTAGCCTTGAGTATTTCACCTTAGGTGTGCAAAATTAGCAGATATTAATCTACTAACTTGAAGCTCTGTGTCTCAGCTCACCAGCTGTAATGCGGAGTTAATGATACACCTTCCTTCCACAGGTTCATTATGGAAATAAGATAATTAACATCTGTGAATCACTCTAATTTAAGAGCAGGGAAGGCCAAAGAAAAGTCTATGAGTAAATTATTGCTTCCTTTCCGAGCAGGGCTTGAGCAATGTGAGGAAATTGTGACCAAGGAGCAAGGACCCAGAATATGCTACTGAAGCTCTTGGGTCTGCAGAGCAGAGTAGGAGAATGGTGGAGAAGTTACACTTTTCTGTGCAAATAAGGGTTGCATCTCAGCATAACTGGGGCTGCCCAGACCACCTTGGGCTCCATATTTCCTAATGTAAGTGCCTGACTTTTCAGTCTTACCAATGTACTTCCAGCACAGTTCTCTTGGGTGTCACAGCCATGGAAATATATAGGTGTGTGGAGGGCAAACCCTGTCCTGTTTGCCCTGTAATAACACAAGTTGGCTTGATGGGGGCTTAGATGAGTGATTGCTCATTAAGCTATAAACTTCGGCTGCCCAGGTGGTGACTTCTTTTGCCACTGTCCTCCAGGTACACAGTGACCTTCTTGGTCCCCTTTTCCCTGCAGCTGTAAACCTTTGCTCTTCCTGCCTCAGGGAAGAAACGTCTGCATGGGTCTTGTTTTGCTGCCTTGGGAATGTGGCTTTAAATAAGAAAGCTTTACATGGAGGCTGCAGCTTTTTGAGGAAGAAAAAAGCCTTCTAAGATGGTCAAAGGCTGAAGACCCATGTGAGCCTTAAAGCAGAGCTGTGCAGAACTCATTTTGGGTGGCCAAAAATACACAGGCACAGTTTGGTTAAGGTGTGCCTTGTGTGTTTGAAGGTTCAGGCCTTGGGCTCTGTGTGTGTTCTTGGGCAAGATATCTCCTTGTGTTGCCATTAAAACAGCACTCCACAGAGGGCAGTGGGTTCAGCCTGTAGCCACGTCCTTCTGAAATGCTGAAATGAAACGAATCAAAGCTATTGAATTGATTTTTCTAAAACCCTTCCAGACACCTAAAATCTCAGTGAAGTCTTTATGGATGGGAATTTCCTCCAGACTAACTCTTTTGGGAAAGAAGTGGGCAGGGAAAGGGAGCTGTGGATTTTCATCTGGTGGGGGAAGCTGGCGGTCTGCTTCCATTGGGATGTCAGGCCTGTCAGCAGCGTGGCAGATTTGAATGGCAGGGATGCAGGCTGGTAGGACTCTCTGTACAGAGAGGACGTAGCAGGAAGATGGGGTGATGGGAAAATTCGGGCTGTGAGCAAAAGTGGGAAAGGGAGGACCAGGTGGGGGGATTGGGTGGTAAAGGAACTTGGTGGAACTATTTGAAAGGGGCAATGTATGGGTAGACCCTGGAAAGGGAGCTGTGAGATGGCAAGCCTGAGGTGCAGGGTTGGGGAACGCTATGGGATTTGGGAAAGCCTGGGTAGTTGAAGTCTTGGTGAGGAAAGTGATGGGAGAGATATGGTGAGAATGCTGGCTTTGGGGACAACAGCTGGAGTGGGGGAGGCTAGGAGCTGTGGTCTGGAAGTAGCTGGAGAATTTGGGCTCTGAGTTTGTTTAAGAGGTCTGGGGCCACAAATTTTGAGTACAGGCATTTTGTGGGAAGCTGAGGAATCTGGACTGGCATGACTGAGGAAAAGCCCTTGTCTTTGGGGGACAGCAAGGGCATGTGTAGGGCTGAGTTTCTGGAAGATGGGGGACTTTAGGATGGCCACCAATAGGCATCATCATGGGGGTGCAGGCAAAGGGCTGATCTGATGTTTGTTCCCAAAAGGCTATCACATGCCTTCTTGCTACCATAAATATGACAATCCTAAGCATGCCAGGAGCTTCATCCATGTATGCACTGGACTCTCACATTGGATGTATCACCTGCACAAACCAACTGCCTTCAAGTGGGGAACAGACTGGTCTGGTTATGTTCATTGCTCCAGCAAGTCACCGGGTGATCCTATCAATATAGCAAATTCTCACCTTCTCCCTCTGCTTCCCCTTCTGTGGCTTGTCCCACTTTCTTTCCACCTCTTGTCGAGACAAGGAGGAGTGCACTCCTGTCTTTCCAGTCACTCTGCAGCATGTCTGGCTGGCTCTTGGAGAATAACCCTGGAAAAAAAGAGTAGATATCCTTATAAACAGAGCACAAAGCATTTCACAGAGAGCGCTCCCATGCTGCAGAATGTGTTGTTTAAGGGCATGGTGTCAGGGCATGGGGGATGGTTGTAGGGTGGCTCTCAAAATGTATTTAGAGCTGCACATGGGCAAGCTCAAACTGTGCATAGCATGTTGGCTGCCATCCTGTGTTGAAGCACCATGTCCGACCTAAGGATGTTGGCAATGTTAGCTGTCCTCATAGCCTGTCTGTTTCAATTTACCATTTTTCACCTGAAATCCCTCTTTAATCATAAACAGATCAGAAATTACTCATTACAGAGTGCCATAGGTGTATATGGTGCTTTACGAACATATGAGGAGACAGATTGCTGCCCTGAAGAACTCACAATTGGATTTAGACAAATTCAATAAGAAAGGAAAAAACTACCGGGGTTGAAACTTTAAGCAGACAAATAAATGCCTGTATACAATTGCATCAGTTGCAGTCCATGGAAATACTATCTTTTTCGATTGAACTGTTCAGCTGTGTCACATCTACTGCTGAAGATGACAGACTGCTAGTTCCTTAGGTAGAAAATGCTTATATTTTAATGCTTGTTATGTCATGATTTATTAAACCAATCTAAATGTAAAAATCAACTGAAAGGACAAACTTATGCTTAAGGATGACCTGCAGCATCTAAAATGGAGACACTGACCAAACTAGTAGAAGCAGGGTCAGATATTGTTTAGTTCACATAATTTATGCCCAAATTGTAATGCTGAGGTAATTTATGTTGCCTTTAGTGCTTTGTTTCCTATGAAATTTGACTGTGTAACAGTGTGATATGAGTAGTATTTGAAGACAGGATTTTTATAGATGAGGCTTGTAGCTAATATACACAGAGATTTTACTGCTCTTTCTTGTGAAAGGAAGAAAAGCAGGAAGAAGGAAAGAAGGAAGTGAAAAGCACAAGGCAATAGACAAGTAGGATTGCATCCTTTAATTCAGGGATAACATTTTGCTTACTTTAATTTTTTTGGTGTGTTTTTCTTGAAAAAACCCAAAAAGTAAAGGTATTTTGAAAATTATGGACTGACTAATGTAGCTCTAATCTCCAGAGCAGCAATGAGGTAGCCTTCCTGTCCTCTGTTCCATGCCTCTTTTTTCAGGCTTTTTGTTTATCCCTCAGTGAAGAAGTCCAGCCCCTGTGCTACAAATCAGCTGGAAAAGATCCTGCTCGTGTGCTGTGAAAAAGTGCCGCTGGAGAACGCCCTGTACGGCAAAGGGAATGGTCCTTAAAGGCAGCATGTAGATTTATAAAGTATGACAGCAGAAACAAGAGGTGTTGGTTATTTTTTATGGGCAGCCATTTAAAAAAAAAAAAAAAGCCGTTATTTATCAAACCCGAGACAACGGTCATATAACGGGTTTCTGGAATTCAAGGTGAATCAAAGGAAAATTGTGTCCAGGAGGACAGAGATGCTCAGCCAGTGCCACTATGGCACAGCCACATGACATACCCAGCGGCAGGCACAGGGCTGTGAGTACAGCTGCCCGCAGACGCTGCCAAGGAGCCAGATGATGCTGGAAGAATATCTTTCACAGCTCTGGATCTGGCTATTCTTGGCTCGTTCTCTGGCTGCGGGAGCTGGAGCTCATTGCTGGGCAGATAAACAGAGGGACTAATAAAGAAGATGAGGAGCTGTTGATCGTTCGAGCAAATCGGAGATGAGCTGTTAAGCAGAGGAGCGTGGTGATCCCTGTGAAAAATCACCTGGTGGCTGACACTTGGTCCAGGATGAAAGTGCCTTGAAATAAAACTCTCCTCTCCCCACAAGCAGTCCCTCTCCCCAAATGATTAAATCCTGTGCATAATTACAAAAGTGTAAAAAGCTCTACCTCTTTCAAACACTGATTTTTTTTTCTAATTCCCATAATTGGCAAGCGGGTGTACATGGGGGAAAAAAGGGGAGAAAGCTTTGATTTTTTTTTCAAGCTGAAAACGTGCAAGCCCTGTGTGGGTTAGGTCCTTTAGATATTTAAAAAGATTGAAGCAACTTCAAAGGAGACGTTCTGTTCTATCAGGTTAAGTATATTTTAATATTAGAGAGTCTTTTTTTTCAAGAACAGAGATCTGTTCTCTTGAGGAAATAAAACATTCTGAAAGATTTTATCCAGAATGGTTTTTCATTGTTTTTAAAGAGACAACACAGGATTTCAAGCATGCTGAAGCTTGTAAATGTCCCAATTTCTCTTTATCAGTGTTGACTGCTCTGTGTTATCAGGTTGATTGTTGATAGTTATGTAAATCAAAATTTTTTATCAACAGACTGCTGATTTTTTTTGGAAACAAGGAGGGAGAAGCATTTGGCAATAATGTTTTTATTTACCTGTATGAAAGCCAGCATTTTGTGGCTGAACAGGGTGCTGAGTGCCAGCCCTTCAGTTCAGGGACACAAGGGAGTTTTCCTAAGGACTATTTGCTGAATTCCCTGCATATGGCCCAGAATATGATGGATTACCAGAAGGCAGAACTATTCTCTCTCCAGTGCAGGTGTCTGCTTGAGCTACTTCTCCTGCCCTGCCTGGTGGACTAAGTGCATTTCTCATGAGAAGTGTACTTCAAAAACAATCTTGAAATGTGTCCTGGACAAATGGGAAGGTGAATATTCAACAGAAGGAGGATGAAAAGTCTTTGGAGGGGGGTCACTGCAACAGCTTGAAGCAGTGGTGTGGAGTGTAAGACGTGAGGCTGTATGGGGATGAACCTGCTGCAGTCCAGGGCAAAGGCAATCCAAAGTGTGGGCCCCATGGTCCCATACCTTGTGATCCTCATGGAGCTGCCCTTCCAGGCCCACTGTCAAGAGGTGGTACAGGTGGCAAAGACCTTTTCCAAACCCTGAGCGACATGGTACCAATGGGGACATGTGACTCTGCAGAGCAGCATCCCAGGTGGCAACTGCTGTGGCAGATTCAGGCTGTGATACAGATAATTTGATCTGTTTTGCCAGGAGAGGGAAAAGTAGAGGCCATATTTCCATCTTCTGTTGTCAACCCTGGCTTTGGCAGCAAAGCCTCTGTGTGGGTTTCGTAGCCAGCTGGTTTAACATCTGGGCAAGGAGTCTGCAGGGAAGTGACTGCCTCTTACCCTCTTTTCTCTCTTATTGTAATCCAGATAATGAAAGCAACGAGTGGCTCATCTGCCCCTCGTGAACCCCGAGGAGATCCAGCTGCCAGCTTCTGAACATTCTTGTTATTTTAGATTAACCTCCTGGCCTGTGTGCCTTTTGGGGGGTCGAGACCAGAAATAAGGCGGTGAGACAGTTCAGTGCTTGAGCAGGGCTGTTTCTTTCCTTCTGGTTCAGACTCCACATAATGTAGTTGGGGTGCTTTAGTCTAGGAATAGTCTGGAGAAAGGCTCCTTGCCAGGTTCTCCAAATGTGCAGAGCCAGGAACCAGGAGCACAGGGCAGAGGAGGTTCCACAGGTTTTCCTCTGTCCCATCTGTCATGAATGGTAGAGTAGGGAGGAGGCTCTGTGTTTGGTGAAGGTGCTCCTGAGTATGGATATCCAGGGAACACGGCATGGTGGAAGGGGTGACTGCTCTCCCACTGCCTCAGTCTGTGGGAAGGCAAGCTGATTTGGGGCATTCTCTTGCTGGGATCAACACAGCCAGAGGACAGCGCATCCTGTCTTGTTAGATCCTGTCATTACTAACAGTGGTTAAACGTGTGTTTTCATGTATAACGTAGTGCATCTGTCCTCAGTTATCCAGACTCCTGTAGCTGAAATAAGGTCACGTCCCCATTGTGTATTAGTGACTTTGAAAATTCCCTCTGTATTTGATGCCCTATTGTCCTTCAAATCATTGGCAGGGGGATTTTAGTTTTATTACTGGGGTAATTTTAGGCTAGAGTAGTCCTGAATGAAATTTTGATGAGGCAAAATAGAGAAGGAAAAAAAATAGCAATCTTGGAGCTTCTGCAGTGCTCATGTGTGCCTTATGATCTCTGCATGAAGTCTTAATGGTGCACAGCAATGAGCAGAGTACATATGCTCGATAAAACAGATGCTAGGCATGTTTCCTTAAATAGATCTTTTGCTAATTCAGCTCGGCTTTGGTTCTCTGCTTGCTCTGGGTGTCCAGTCTGTAATTCCCCTGATAAAGAACTTGCTGGGGTTGCTATACCCTGGCATAGAACTGTGACCAGGGACTTAATCTTCGCTCAGAAACAGCAGAAAAGGAAGGGTCCCAAAAAGTAGACTATCCATAAATGAATGTAGATAACCACAAATCATAGTTTTCATATAAAGGGATTTGATCGGCTTCATACATAAACTGGATCACTGCAGCAAATGAAAGCTAAAATTTCAATGGCAAAACTGCCTCTTTTTACTGCTTACTTATTGGCAGGGACATTCAGGTAGTAACAAATTTACCCCATTCTTTCCTGGATACCAGATTATCCCACAGAAGGTGTATTGGAAAATCTGGTGACACAGACACTGAGTTAGCTGCACAAAAATTTATGGTTCATTCTGTTCTTGAAGTGGTCTGATGTATAAAATATGTAAAATGATTTAAAAAGTCAGATAAATAACAGAGTGTGTGCTCTCATTATTCATCCTCATGTTTAATTTAAGAACATCCTTCATTTTTGTAATGAATGTGACACTGAACGCTACAGAATTTCCAGCCCAGCGCACTGCAGTACCCAAAAACCAGAGGCAAGATCTGGAAGAAGTTCTCCAATCCCCTGTGGGTGGTCTCCTGCCTGTCTTTCCCTTGCCAAGCTGAAGCCTCAAACATGGCTATGGGCTTGGCTACTCAGAGGGATTTCCATGGCTCGGGGGGCTGACCAGACCTGTGAGCTGGGAATGGATGGCTGAGGGGTGCGGAGCTTGAAACCGTCCCAGGCTGCAGCCCCAAATGCTCACCTCCTGGCTGCACTAAAGGGGCAGCTCTCACCTCATAGTAGCACCTCTCCTACTTTCCTAAAAACAATGATTTTTATTTTTCTCAAAGGATGGACAAGGCTCATTATTTTTCTGCAAGAGACATCTGGAAGGTGATGAAGGGTCTGTCTCTTTCATGGTGGCCTCTTGTCATGGCAGTTATCCATAACCAGGGTTAGTTCTCTGCTCCCGATGGAGAAGGTTTGAATCTGTAGGTCACACCTACCAGGTGATGGGCTTAGGAGGTAGGGAGGAACACTGCAGGAAAAAACCAACCCTCAGAGATGATTCCAGGGAGAAGGGATGGAAGAGGGAACAGGAATTGTAAGACACAAGGTAATTGTCTGAACCTCTGTAAAAGCCCCTTCAAGCTATTATATAGATGAAGGGTACCACCCTTAGCATCTCCTTTTCCAGATGCTTTTTAAGAGTAGAATGCCTTAGGGTGCATTTTGTGAGTATGGGGACTGTGTCAGTGTTAGTATTGCTTTGACAATTTGTCTTAGAGAGGGCTGCACAGGGAGTTTAGTTTTTGGTATATTTTGCCTGCATCATGTTAGTCTGTATGGCTGAGCTCCCTGCAGCTGGAGCAGATCTAGGCTTGCCAGGAACCAGCACTCTAAATTTTTCAGAATGTTTTCCACTGGAAAGAGAATGTTTTCAACTGGAAAGAAAATGACTATTGAATTTAGGTACTTCCAGGCCTAAATAACTTTGGGGCACCAAAACCCCTAATAAAATTACCCCTACACCACTGGACTGCTCTGGTCCTTATGTAAATACTTCCAGTAAAAGCAGAGAGACTCATTGAACACAACACTTTTGCAACCTAATATGACCTACAACACCAGGCTTCAAAAGGTCCAAGCTACCTTCAGCAGATTCTGTCAATCCCCCTTCCCTTTATCTCTCTTTAAAAGGTACAGCTGATGGTAAGCAAGCTTGTTATATAAATGAAAACCACCCAAGAGAATGAAAGTGTGAACAGTTGAGGCCAGCACTTTGAAATCCTCTGTTGTGTCACCAAGATGGTACGTGACAAAGTATAAATGGATGATGAGAGCAGAAAAGTGCCTGTAGTGGGAGGTGAGCTGCCCCAGCAACAGAAGAGTGGCGTGGTGCTCAGTCCAGTTATACCAGCTTGTTATCAATGTAGAACTGTTTTATTCAGGTAGAGTAGCAGGGATGGAAATAGTTATTTTCTGATGCAGCTGTATTCAGCCGAGGTTTTCTGTTAACACAGCTATGGACCATATGCCTCTGTGAGCACCACTGTAGCATCACAGTGAGAATCCCCTGAGTTACTGGGCAGCTTTTGTAGCATCATCTGAGAGACAGTCAGCTCAGAGTAGCCCTGGAGCATTAACTGGTTTCTGATGGTTTTGTCCTGTGGAAATGTAAAACTGATAAGCAAGCAGTTAAGGAGATGCTATACTGGAATATCATTCCTGATTCTGATGGTGAGAATTTTACACATGACCCAAATATCACAAGACTGTAATTGTCAGCTATGATGAAAGACTTAAGGAAATGGAGGGTGGTGTTTTGGTATTGGATTTTTTTTTTTTATTTTTGTCCCTTTGGATTATGAGAATGTAATTTTGGGGCGGTTTGAAGAGAAGTGAACTCCTCTTTTTAAATGACCTTAAGAATTTAGTGTGCCTTTTGACCTTTGTCAGTAAAATAGACAGAAAGATTTGCAGAGGAAGAGAACAAGATTTTAATAGTGGGTAATGGAGTTGGAAGTCCCAATAGCAGACTGTTGAGATGCATTAACTCCATTTATTATAGGAAGATCCATCAGGAGAGAAGACTAAATGGGCAAACCTGGGAAAATGTATTAAAATAAATAATTAAAAGATAACTTTTAAGTTACTGTATTCACAGACTTAGTGTTTCATGAGACAGAACAAAAAAACCATGATTTTCCCAAAAAGTGTGCTCCCAAAACAGTGCTATGTGTGTATGTGTTATGATTCAGGTTTTTTTCCCCAGCCTTTGAATTAATTAGCTACCATGTTGAATTCTAAGTGCAATAATTAAGCAAATTAATGCTGCAGAGAAGTTATTAATGAGGCAAAATATGCTAATATGCTTTCGATATAGAACTCTTTTTCTCTCTTACCAAGAAACTGGAAAAGCTCTTTTATTTCAGGCCAAACACCTTATCTGGAGTTCTTAGAGAGAGGGTTTTCAGTCATATGCTGGTGAGCAAATGCTTAAAGCAGGGGTTAATATCTGCATTTTTAGACAGTGGTAAAATCTTTCAGAAATGTTAGAATGACAATGAAATTATCAACTTGGTTTCTAGCAGCATCAATAATGGGGAAAGGAAGGTGTTCTGTGACCTGTACTTGCATTATGGATAATACCTACTAAAGGATTGCTATTTTTATGAGGATATTTTAAATATTCAATTCATAGGAAGCAGTGAAGGCAATTATTACCAAGACATAATCAAAATTACATTTCTCTATTCAGTGTGTCTGGTGCCATTATGTTTTCAGATTGCAAAAAAAAATATTCTGCATTGAAACATGATGGTAATTATTTAGTTGCTTGGAAATACGTGCATGTAACAATCACAAAAATAATAACTAATAACTGGTTTCTGTAAACTTTGCAGGTGTTTGGAGATGGGCATGTAATCTGTAAAGCCATTTAAAACAGGACAATAAAAGCTTGTTCCTTGAAATGTTAAAAGAATCCACCTATGAAGAAAAATAGTCATGTTATAACTTAGAGATCCACTGTATGGCTCCTGCTTTCTCTGTCTCTGCCTTACAACCACTTCTTTTAATCCGTAACAATCCAACAGACACTGCATTTTCCCCCACTGAGTTCTTGTTTATAAGCAGCTTCTATGACTTTTAGGTATTGCTTCTCTGGGAAAACCTTTCAGCCTCTTCTCTTTCACTCCTTACCTCTCCCTTGCTGTACTTTATCCTTCTTGTTATTTGCATCAGTTTGGTTGGATTTCCAAGTGCTGAAGGGCTTCTAACTGGTTCAAAGAAGCCCTCGAGCCAAGCCAGGCAGCTGTGTTCATTAGTTTCTTGTTTTTGTGTTTCATCCTTTTTTTTTAAATTTTATTTTTATGTTCAGCAATATACATGCCTTGGAGATTTTCTTATCAATCTCATGAAAAGATGTATTCTTGCTACCTCCCAGGATTCAATTTCCTTCCTTTAAACCTTCAGGATATTTTCGTGCTCATTTGCTGACATGTCTTTTGTTTTCAAATATGCTGTTAGCAGGTCCTTTTTTGGTACCCAACTAACACCTTGGACATATTTTAGTTATTTTGCACACAGTAAAAGTGATTCAGGTAACATTATCTACTGCATTTTAACTCTATGCCAAGAATAATCTCTCCTCTTGACTTGCTTATTTCCTGGAAATGCTAATTTTAGAGCATTAAAAGGGTGAGAAATCATTTCTCTAAATTTTCTCCCTGCAGGCAGTTTGACCAGTTTACTGGGCAGTGGTTGAAATTCTCTGTTTAGAAAAAAAATGTTAGGAGTTTTCTGCTGCTTTGATCTGTAACTGCAGCATCTACTTCCCTTAAACTTGTTCCAAGGCTAGCAGTTCATCCATATATTTATATCCTTACGGGCTGGGATCTGTATTGGATGGTCTCTGCTGTTTGGATCTCATCACTCAACATTTTTGCATCACTGGGGGTGCAGGTTTCATTTGATTACAGCAGAACTCCTCCATGTGCTTACCCTCACCTGCCTTTTTGGTGCATGCTGACTCTGGTATTATGGATCTCCACTCTTCCTCTTGTCATTTTGCAGTGCCCTCTTCTGCAGGTCTAAAACTTCTTTCCTGGTTGGTTTTTTTTTGGGTTTTTTTCTTGCCTTTGGATTGCTCTCATTCAAATTCTGCCATTTTCAGGGTTCATCCCTGATGAGGAGCCTGCTCCAGTGAAGGATTAGTGTGTTTGCATGTTAGAAGTCACGTTGCTGTTTGACACCTAGCAGAACAGCCAAGAGGTCCCCACTACAACTGGTGAGACTCCTTCTGCATGCCAGAGTTATGGATTGAATGGTCTTGTACACTGGAGCATCAAAAACTGGTCGGCATTGATGGCTGACATCCATTCTCAGGGAATTAAGAGAGACTGAACTCCAGTTTATACCACCCTATGTTTGGGTGTCTAAACATCAGTTGTAGGTCTAAAAGCCACAGTAGGTGAACAGTATGGGTAATTTTAGTAAATTATTTTTCAGTTGGATTTTAGACTATGATAGATAAGGTAGATGTTGGAATCTAAGTTAGAGGACACGGGAGGATGTAAAAAAGCAGGGTGAAGTATTTGATGACATCTAGCAGGTAAATTGACAGGACACTTGTCCTTTATGGTCTGACTCTGAAAATACTATTTGTGACTTTATCTGGTCTTGTGTATGTGGCTTGAGGTGAAGACAGATAGAATAGAGTCTGCTGGAGATTGTCAACACATACAGCTTCTGCAGTTACAGAGTTCTGTAGTTCCTAAAAGCCATGTAGAAACACAGGCACTTACCAAAGAGATTCACTTCAAGAAGAGCACCCAACTAGAGCGTTTGGTGTTAGTTTCAGTGTGGTCATATCCTGGTTAAATTTGGACTGTTGCTATTTGTGTTCCTGAGTGCCTTGGAATCTTTGGCATGGATCTGGACCTTGCTGTGCTCACACCCTGCACAACAGCAAAATGAAAAGGCCATCTTTGCAGTAAAGAGTTCACACTATGTGAAGCTGAAGTTTGCACACAATCATCCTCTTCCCCCCAAGACTGTCCTCTTGGTTAAACATGAGAGCTCTGATATCAAAGACTGAAGGTCTTTCAATTCCAAGGCCAGGATATTTTTTTATAATCTAAATAGTGGCAGTGCCTAAAGAGGGCCTAAATGACTTAGGACGAAATAGGCCAAGAATGACTGTAGCCCTTTGTATATTAGCTCGATTTTCTGTATGATTTTCTTTGATCCAAAATGTGTTGCTGCTTCACTTATTGTGGAGGTTCTCACATGATTTCCTTAGTCAACAGCAGAACTCCATCAGGAATTCATTAGACAGTGTTTGTACAGATGTAAAGCACCCTCTAAGTGATCATACTATTATTTATATTGGGCCTGATCCTGAGCCCTAGTCACATAAATATTTCCCAAGAAGGCAGTCAACTGATGTGACAGAGAGGACTGCAGCAGTGAATTTAAATTTGTGCTGCCAAGGCAGCAGTAACGTTTTGCCTTCGTACATGTGAGTTTTGTTATTAATCTTAATTCTGGAGGTTTTCTTCCTAGCTTTTAAATTGTTTTTAATGAACGACACTTCTGTATTGTGCACTGTGCACACTTCTTTAAAAATACTTTAAGGTAAGTGAGGAACACCTTACTTTTCATGTTCCCGGAACCATTTTAAACCTTTATCTGTACTTTGTTATATGTTCTAGCTGGACTTTTATAAGGTTTTTGACATGATCCCTCACAATATCCTTCTCCCCAAACTGGAGTCATATGGATCTGATGGGTGTACTGGTGAGTGGATGAGGAACTAGTTGGATGGTCTCATCCAGAGGACAGAGGTCACCAGTTCAATGTCCAGATGGACACTGGTGATGGTGTCCCCCAGGGTTTGCAGTGGGACCAGTACTGTTAATATCTTTATCAATGGCATAGACAGTGGGATCGAGTGCACCCTCAGCAAGTTTGCAGATGACACCAAGCTCAATGGTGCAGCTAACATGCTTGAGGGATGGGATACCATCCAGAACAACTGGGACAGGCTGGGCCATGGAAATCTCATGAATTTTAACAAGATCAAGTCCAAGGTGCTGCCTATGGGTCAGGGCAACCCCTGGTAGGACCACAGGCTTGGGAATGAATGGATTGAGATCAGCCTTGGCGACAAGAACTTGGAGATGCTGCTGAAAAGCTGGATGTGACCTGGCAATGTGAACTTGCAGCCCAGAAAGTCAAACACATCCTGGGCTCCAACCAAAGCAGTGTGGGCAGCAGGGTGAGGGAGAGGATTCTGCCCTTCTGCCCTGCTCTGGTGAGACCCCACCTGCAGTGCTGCATCCAGCTCTGGGGTCTTCAGCACAGGAAGGACATGGACATGTTGGAGTGGGTCTGGAGAGAGTCACAAAAATGAGAATTGAGGTTGCTCAGCCTGGAGAAGAGAAGACTGTGGATAAACCTTATTGTGGCCTTTCAGGACCTAAAGGGAGCTTATAAGAATGAAAAGGACAAATGTTTTAGCAGGGACTGTTGCAATAGGACAAGGGGTAATGGCTTTAAATTATAAGATGGTCGATTTAGAGGAGAGGTAAGGAACAAATTTACAGAGGGAGTGGTGAAACACTGGAACAGGAGAAATGGTAGATGTCCCATCTCTGGAAACATAGGAGGTCAGGCTGGATGTGGCTCTGAGCAACCTGATCTAGTTGTAGAAGTCTTTGATAATGGGGGTGGACTAGATGAACTTTAGAAGCCCCTTCAAACCTAAACTATTCTGATTCTGTGGTCACTGATGGGCCAACACAGATGTCAGCCTTATGTGATACTGTTGAATTTTGGGTCATTCCTGTAGAACATAGCATTTCTGAGGTCATAGTACCCAGTTATAATGGCTGACAATGCAAAAAAAGAAAAGGTATATTTTAAAATAGGGGAAGAAGAAAAAAACAAAGAGTTTTTTTTTTTTTTGGGTTTTTTTTTTTTTTTTTTTTTTTTTTTCCCCAGAGAGCATCGTGGTAAACATTTGAAGGTGTTGGAGTTAGAACAGATCCTCTCAGTTGAAGTGGAGTTAGTGGCTCATCACCTCAATGCCAGGGGAAACAGCCTGGTTGCAGTGAAGGTTGAAGCTGGTGACTGTTTTCAGCATTAAGCTCTGGGATGTTGGTTAGATGAGGTGACCCCAGAGGTTCCTTCCAGCCTATGATTCTGTGGGGATTTATTGCTCAGTCAAGGTTGGAAATGGCATTAGCTGTTTCTTTAGCTTGAAAAAGTACTGCCACGGTTGTATGTGTGATTGTGGGTATGTTGAGGTCACTGAGCCAGCTTATGAGTCAGGGAAAGTGGCTGAGGTTGGCTAGTGGAGAAACTCAGGGAATTGAGAAATGCTTCCCCCATGTTTCTGTAAAGGAACAGCCTCTCCCTCAAGTCTCCGCGGTTGAATTGTAACTGTACCCCAGACTCTGTAAAATCCTACATCTCCCGGCAGCCTGTGTGGCTGCCTCCTTCCCCAGCCCTCTGTCCCACCCCGGTTCCTCTGTCCTGCCCCCTTTTCCCTCTCCCTGTTGGTGTTTCTCCTGGGTCCCACCCTGTGCCACCCCCGTTCCCCCATCCATTGGCTCCTTTCCTTGGCCCCACCTTTGTACCGCCCCTGGGGCGGGGAACACAGTTTACAAAACCAGCCACCATGTGGTTTGCTCTCTCCTCTTCTGCTCGCCCTCTCTTTCACGAAGCATTAAACCTGTGGAACCCGGGTCAGAGGAGAATCCTCCTGTCTCGTCTCTGGTAATAATTCAGCCCTCCTGTCTCATCTCTGGTAATAATTCAGCTCTCTGGCAGAGGTGTGGGGACAGTGCCATCAGTGCCTGTATAGCAGCGCAGGGCAGAAATAGGGGTGAGCCAGCAGATTAACTGCATCCCATCTGTTTCTCTCCAGGGACAGTTTGGGGAACACAGCAGCCCCTCTGCCTGCCTTAATCTCCTCATAACCTTTTTAATTTTATATGGGTGCACATGTAAAAATGGGAATCCTCTTCCTGCTGCAACCAGTGAATGTTTTGGCTCTGTGTACATGAGGGACCATGACACCTGGGATGGATAAAACTTGCTCCAGGATGCACACAAAATCTCTGCTGGAGGCAAAGGCTTTCCAGTGAGGGGAGTACAGTGTGACCAATGAAGACTACTTCTGTTCTTCAGAACACACAGTTCATCTTACAATATTCAGTTGGAGACAGGTGGCATAGCACATTCACCATGCTGCTGCTTCCCTGCAGTGTTGAGTTGAAAGCTTTGTCAAGCACTGGAGAATTACCACTTT
Source organism: Rhipidura dahli (assembly GCA_013399225.1). NCBI lineage: Eukaryota > Metazoa > Chordata > Aves > Passeriformes > Rhipiduridae > Rhipidura > Rhipidura dahli. Next base: position 87,188 of record VXAC01003560.1, on the reverse strand, counting down.
GGAGGCAGAAAGCTAATGTGCAATAGTTAGGATAAAAGAAGTCTCACCAGGGATATAGAGGTACCTGGCTTCCATATGTCTTCATAAAAGCACTCGAAAATGGTCCTCTTGATTCTGAGCTCCTGTAAAACCATATTCTTTTAATGAATGTAGTGAAAAAAAATCATCTGTCAGTCTGGAGACACTGAGTGGCCCAGAGAAGAAATAAAGCATTAGGTTTTAGAAATGCACATCTTTCTGAGGCACTTCTGTGAAGCCTGGTCCGTGTATCAGTGTTGAGTACAGTTGGCATATGAGGGCAGAGCAGTGATTCCCCTTCCTGAACACCACACATCCTTAGCCCATCTGGAGCACGGCATGGTTAAACTTATGGTGACTGAAGGCTCTATGAATGAATCTAAATGAATGTACTGAAGGTTCCTCCTTAGCCAGCTGTTTGCATCCACAGTCAGGATCCCTCATGCCCCCCATGTGATGGATGGCATGCTGGAGATGACAAACCCTTGCACCGATGGAGCCACACAGTGTATGTGGGCTCTGTCTGGCTGTGTCCTCTTTAATCAAATGATTTTATACGGCACAAATGCTTCCAGGCTGGTGCTTTTATTTTAGCACAGGCTGGTCTGCACTGGGCCACCTGCATGTGTCTTGTTGCCTGTCTCCAGCCCAGTTTGGGGCACCTTAGAAGGAATCTGTTTGTGTTCCAACTGGATGAGACATAGACTTCAATTTTGTGTGCTCCTTTGCATCCAGGCAATAAATCTTGTAATAGCTTAACTTTTTATATGAATGCTGCCTCAGGCAAGGACTGTGTGGCCTAGAAAACAGGAGTTTTAATATTTTATAAAATCTCCAAATGCTGTTTTGCTGCTACCTCTCCTTCAGCGAATGGAAGCCACAGTGGTTTGATAGACCTCCAGACTCTGAACAGCATCAGGGAACAGAAATAATCATGGACCATCTCAGTTAACTGATATTACATAGAAATCAAACAGTGGGGGGAAATGGTTTGAGTGAAAACACTTGAGGAAATCACAGTCCATTTGGGAAAAAAGGCAAAATCTTAAAAAACCCCAACCTGTGCCCTGCAGATAAGTCATTTAAGGGAGATTGGTCACTTGTCTAATAGTAGCAGGGCTGGGGTACATTTTGAGGTAGGCAAACAGTTCATGTGAAGGTAGACATGAGATAAAACGGTGAAGTCAACAGCCTGGCTCTGTTCTTCAGTAGTGTTAGAACTTTGAATGTTTGAGGGGACATTACTGTGGCCACTTTCTTTAGGTCTGTTAGGCACCACTTGCAGCAAGGCGTTGGGGAGCAGCTGGATTTGTTATGCTGGAGGAGTACCTTGCATCCCCCAAAGCAGAAACAGTTCCTTTGTTGAGTGTGGGTTAGGACTGATCTGTGTGACAGTGGCACTTACAGATTCATCCATGAGATTCATCAATATCGATTTAGGGCAGCTTTTAGACTTTGATGCAGTTGGGGCCCTTTTGTCATCCTCAACTGTCTCTCTGGTCTCAGGACAAAAACTTTGAAAAACCAAGTGAAAAACAAACCATACAGAATGAAAAGAAGCCATGAGACTCCAAGGTGAAGCTTAAGATAGCAGCAATTTGCATTTTTCAAGGCATAACTTACACCTTTCTTGAGTAAAAATGATCCTGTCTGCTGCTCTTGGTATTTTATCAATCTATTCCCACTAGTGCAACACATAAAGTAGTATCCTGGGATGTAGTCCAGTGATTATACCTTGGCTATGGGCTGAAGTCACTGTTGGTAGGACTTGGGTCAGGAGAGCACTTAGATGTGTTTCTGCCATGGAAGAACCCCCCTGGGGTTGAATGAAAGGGAGGGAGGAGGTAGGGGATTGTGCCTTTCTCCTTGTCTTTTTTTGGTGTGATGGTCTATGACATGACACGCACTGTGGTTGCATCCACTCCTCAGTTTTCCCCCTCCAAATGACTGAAGCCAGCCAGGAAAGGCAATAGTGTTCTAGTGTTCACTTAAACACTTGAAATGAAACACAGGATTAAATGGTTAGCAGAACTGTATTTGTACAGCCCCTCTGGAGACTGGAATGAATTGGTTTGAGTCAGGAGCTCACACTGCCATTTGCAAGCCCTGCTCAGGATCTCTCATTTTAAGCATAAGCTCAAAATGGTCAGGGAGGAATCCAGTGTTGCAGAACCTTAATGCATTTCATCACTACCTTTTTTTTTTTTTTTTAACATTTGCTGTTCTGACCACATTTTCAACCAGACCCATCTGACAGTGAGCAAAAATGAGCATAATCAATTTGTCATCTCCAGGAGGTATTACTACCAGCTGAGAAAGACATCAGATGGGACAATTCATATCAGTTTTTCTCAAAAAGAGATGGGGAAGAGACAAATGATGGCTCTTGAACATGCTTCACTTACTCATCCATAACAACTGAATGGGTTAAAACTTGAAATGTGTCCAGCAGGGGAGAGTGGCACTGAGATCTTCTACAAAGGTTGTGATAAATTACTTTCGGAAAGCCACCTTGCCCTTCACATGGGTGGCAGATGAGGAGTCACCAGGAGGCTGAGCTGGCAGTTCAGGGTGCTAGGGCTTCAGGCTGCTTTTTTCTACCCTTCCCTCCAACCCTCTGCTCCCATTTTGTATTTTCATACTAGTGCAGCTGCTCAGCTTGGTTCAGCATTGCCTCTGCTTTCTGCATTCCTGCCCTTCATTCCTGCACAGGTCCTTCACTCCCATCTGTTTCTCCTCCCTCTTACGTCAGCCTCTTGTAACATACACCTTGGGATACCAATCTTACAGGATATCCTCCACGGGGCTTGTTGCCTCTGTGCAGAGAGTAGTGGTGGAGGGTTGCAAACAGCGCCAGAGAGAAATCCCAGACAATTAACAATGCAAAAAATAGTCAGCCTGGGCTCTGTCTAGTCTCTCTCTCTCTTCCCTTCCCCCTCCTTCTCCCTCCCTGCTTCTTTCTTGGGGACTTCGTCCTTTTTTTCTGGAGCTGTGCTTGGCATGTTGATGCAGGTCCAGTGTGTGAAAAAACAGGCTGGGTCTGGTTCTGCATTTAAGGGGGATTTCTTTAGAGCCATCTGCCATCTCGAAAATTAAAGCAGGGAAAGGTCATTGGGATAAACCGATTTGCTAAACAAAACGGTTAACAACTCATGAATAAAACTTTAAAAAAAGGAGAATATCCTGAGGGGAGGGGCAAACTTTGTAACAAGAAAGAAACACACCCCAAAAAACCCACAGTCTGCCCAAGATGATTTCCACCCAGCCATTTCCAGTTCCTTCCCATCCTTTTGGGAAAGGGGCTGGTCCCCTTCTTTCCTTCCCGAGCCCCCTCCCTCCCCCTCCTGAGCCCCCATGCCCTTGTGTATGCTTTGGGAGAGGAGGACTTGCAATCTGTGTTGGGGATGTGGCTGTGAACTTCCTAATGACTTTCCAGTGGTAACGTCCAGGGGCCTTTGTGCCTCTTCTTAGCAAATCTGCAGCAGCAGCAATCAAGTCACTTTTGTCCCTTGCTTGCTTCAGCAATGCCTCCTCCCTTTTGTTGGGTTTCTTGCAGGTCACACACAGGAGCAGTGAGCCTGCCCCTGTGCAGACAAGAGAGAACTCACAGCCCTGTACAGGCACAAAAAGCAGCAAAATCCTCCTCCTTCCCCTCCCCCATTTCAGCAGTAAGGAATAATAAGGATTATAGGGAAAGCTGGCTGCTGGAATATGGCTCGCTGGCCATGCTGGCCACAGCTACTGCACTGCTTATCTGGGCTAATCCTGACAAGGGAGCAAGCTACCTGAGATGGAAAATAGGAAATGAAGGAAGCTCACAAGCCACCCATCATCTGCTTTTGTTTCTCTGCCCAGCAATCAGTTCTCTATGTTCCCTGATGAGACCTTAGCACAAAAACAAGCAGAAGATAGTTTCTGTGTTTGCTTACCACTCTGCAGGGCCTGCCCTAAGCACCAGTTCTCAGGGGTCCCCTAATGGAAGAAATCCTTAAAATGGTTGCTGTCTGCAAGACCTGCTATGGTCTATGGGGGTCCTCTTGGAGATGGCTGAAGAGAGCCCCTAAAGATCTGAAAAAAGTTCTTGCAAGGAGCACCGTGAGACTGTTCAAAGGGACTGTCTTTGAGGGTGAGCGTCACATCTGCCCACACAGCAGCGCTCCGGATCCCTGCCCTTGCCCTACCCTCTAAACCACTGAGGTTGTGATACAGCCTTCACCACCTTCCCCTTAGGTCTGCAGGAATGATGAGGACTGCCCATAACTTTAAGAAAAGAAGCTTAAAACATCCAGTGCTTAAGGGATGCATGCCTGCCTCTTTATGGGCGATGAGGGCACAAAGGGGTGTTTGGTTTTCTCCCCTCATGTTCTTCTCACCCACGAGTTCGTGGTGTGGGAAAATCTCCCCCATGATCTGGCAATTGCCAGAGAAACTCAGGCATCATTTCACCCAGTCAGCAGGGTTTTGTCCATGTGCAGCCAAATAAGCTGTAAGTGTTTTGGTGTGGGATCTTTGGAGTCAGCTTCTTTTATAGACTCACCAGGCCATGCTGGCAAGCAGCTAGATGGGCTTGTGTCTCCCCCAGACCATGTGTGGGCAAAGCCATGTGCTACCAAGGCCACAGAAAGAGGGTCTGAGAACAACAAGGTATGGAAATGAGAAGCTAAGCTGTTGGGAGATGGGGTGTCATCAGGCCTAGATCCCATGTCATGGGTTTTGTCATGTATCAGAACCACTGTCTCTGCTCCCATGGTCCACTCACGGCTTTCCAAGCAGCAGTTTGGGGTGGGGAGTGCTGCCTTGCCCGAGCTGCTGAAGGAAAACTACATGGGCTATTATGTAAGCCCTTTCTAAAGCTACTTTTTGTTGGTATGTTGGGAAAAGTAAGAGCACATTAACGAAACTTCCCATTTATTTATCTGAAGTCTGATGACATCAATTGAAAGACATTCATTCAGCCAGTTCTTTTATAGTGGCTTTTAGTGTGTGCTCTTTTCTCTTTCCTTTCTCCATTTTATTTAGTTTTAGAATGGTTAAAACGAACAGTATTAGGGGAAAATGGAAGTACTTGACTGAAAAGAATTAATGAATATTGTTACAGCTATTGCTACAGCAGAGTTCAGCTTTTCTATTGGTCTTGCAAGTGAAAGCATCAAACAGCCAGAGCAGACAAGGAAGGTCCCTCTGACCATGCAGCTGGCTTTATCATCAAACTCAAGTGGGCAGAAGGGTATTTTCTGTGCTTTTGTTTAACTTCCCAGTGTATATGAAGTTGGCCTACATTGCTGACATGCACCTCTATCAAACTCATACTTGACTTTATAAATTGTTTATAGAATTCACACCATGAATTTTGCATAAAATAGTTGCAGAAGAATTGTGCCTGGACTGTATTTGCTTTTCCATGAGTGAGGTGGTGAGTACTTAATGTTTAATTGATTAACAAGCAGGACTGTCCAATATATTTTCTTTCTAAAATGCACGGTATAAAATGAGAATCTGTAACAGCTAAGGTCAAAACACCACCAGGAGAAAAATCTCAGGAAACTTGAGCTGCAGAAACATTTATAAAGAGAAAACTTCAAAATGGGTGATATTTTGTCCCTGGATTAATTTTTACTCTCATTATGCCTCATTTTCCCTTAACTTGTCCTAAATAAGAACATGCAGCTACTGACTGTTTACATATCCAAGTGATTTTTCCTTTGGTTTTGGGAAGTAGAATATGCATTTAATATGTTGCTTACCTGCTTTGATCTTTGACAGTCATTAATACAATTTTAATTTTCATTTTTGGACTTCCGTGCTTGTATTTAAAGTATTAACCCTGAAACACCATTCTTCTCCAGGGACATGATTGCTCCTGACTTGATCTATTTAAAGTTAGAAAGAATCAAAGAGCCCTGCAGGGTTGTGGCAAAGCACTCGAGATAAGTGTTTTTCCCCCATGTATTACTTATTTATTAAAGCTGGTGGAGCATAACTAAAATGGAGAAAAAAGACCAAAGAAATACAGAATACAATGGCCTTCAGATTTTAATGGGAGATATGGCTGGAAGCAATTTCTAAATTATTAAATAAATCGATTTTAGTCTTGCAGTCACCCTCCAAGGTGTATTTGTCAGCCTTAATATATTAGTCTTCAGTGCTATTCAAAACCACTTACAAAGAAACATGTTTTTTCTGGCCACAATTCTTCAGCCCTCCTAATTAAACATGAGATTTACATTATAGGTACAGCATTCTTTCCTCTTCTTTCTCTTTTTCAGTGTTCATTTTTTTTTTCCTCAGTCACTTCTCCCCATGTTTGGTTTCTATGCCCAAAGACAAGTAGATGTCAGGCTAACAAACCTGTAGGCAGCCCTGTTGCCATTTAAAATTCAAGACCTATTGGCTGCAAACATTTTTAAGATAATGTGTGCAGCACCGTCCCGCTTCTGCTGTTCACAGAGGGTGACAGGGCACAAAGCGTTAAACAGCCTATTTGTGACAGCAGGGTTGTAATAAAAGGTTATTGCACAAAGGAAGATACTTTAAAAAATATTTGATTTATCATTTAAGTGGGTTCTGTGCTCTCTCGCTCTCTCTCTGTGCAGATGCACACTACATAAAATCCATTTGCTCAGCTTTTCCCATGAGTAATCCAACCACAGTGGTTTGGAGCAAAAACCTGGAGAAGCAATTGAGAAAATTCCGGTATTGAAAGTTATTATTAAATGCCCATCGATAAACCAAATGTGCTGGTGTGCTGAGAGGGGCAGAGGAAAGTAGTAAAGTATTTATTTCCAGAAGATCAACTTTACAGGCTCCAGCAATTAAAAATGGATAAAGGCAGTGCATTGTTCCCCCTTTCCCCAGTTGTCAGTGGTGCTGGTGCTCAGCACACTGAAGCATGGAAGGAAATTGGGAGCAATTTCTGCTGCTCCCTTTCTGGAGGAGAGGGAAGATGCTCTGCTGAGAACGAACACTTCAGAGCAGTGGCATGGGGTGCACCTTTTGTGACGATTCCCTCCGCCGGCATCTTTGCTGGAATACAGTTTGGGAGAGGTCTGTGAAGAGATGAGTGCATGGAACTCAGAGGTGAGGTACTTCACAGCACATGCCTGGAGGTTGTGCTTTTAAACAGGGTTTCTTTGTACATGCAAAAACATTGCTAGTGTTCTGCTGCTTTCTGTGTGGGTTTGCCACAGCGAAACAGAGCACAATGGTACTTAAAATAGATGACTACCTCTCTAGAAAATATACGCCCGCTGTGTAGTGTTCTTCCAGCTGACTCTCTGCTCATTGTTTTTTCCAAGATATGTAATTTTTATTATTACACACTGTACCCATAAATAATATGCAACTTGAGAAAGAATGAAAACATTCCTCAGCTCAATTAAAAAGCAGGTTATCTCAAGGCTAGAGCCGTTGCCAAGTACATAATGGCTGTTTCACTTTACTGCCACAATCACTTTATTGCCTGAGCCAGGCTCATTACTTTGGGCTACTGTGCATCTCAAGGCTTTGCTCTGAGCAGTGCAGAAGCTGGGTAGCTGCCTCATCTCAGGAACTGCTCTGGGAAACACTGTGCTTCTTGCACACTTCCCTACTTCAGCTTTGCTGCAGGGGACAATAATTCACTGTTAATCTATGGGCAGCAAATTACATCAAGCCTTGTGCTGAGCAAGGTGTTTGGGAGCAGAGCCCATTCCCCACCTCTCTTTATTCCCTCACTGCTGCTTCCCCCTCCGTGCAGCTCCCAGCTCTGTGAGCTGACAGATGGGCCCATGCCCTCTGGTTTTCATCCTGTCGGATGCACGGTGAAATGAGCCTGGGCAAGGCACAGCCCAGGAGTTCCTCTTCTCTTGTGCAGCTCCTCTCCTTAAGGCGCAGTTGAATCCTCTGTTGTGAGGGCACAGGGTGGGATGGCCGCAGGAACAGACCCACACCACTCAGTGATGTGCCATCAAACTTTTTTTACTTAGCAAGGTGAGCTTATTGGGTGGCTAGTGATTGTTTTATTCCAAGAATCCTCTTCTATCACAGACAGATGCACAACACACATTCATCAGACCCCCAGCCTCACTGCAGTCCAGACCAGCACCCCAGAGCCCAGGGGGCAGATGCTTGCTCTGACAGAGGGACATGTCAGGTCCTCGGTGGCAGCTCGGCCCCTACAGGAGGTGGTTCCACCTGGGGCAGTACTGCTTCACTGTGTCAGCTGTCCTGGTACATGCGTCCTCCTGCCCCCAAGGAGACTGCTGTTTTTAACTATTTATTACTTTCTAAATTAGACTGTTGGCATAAGCTGCCAATGACTTTGCTAATTACATTGCCCCAGGCCAATCTCTCTGACTTACTCCTTACTAAGGCCAATTAGCAGTTGCCAGAGTGGTTTCTGTCACCCGCTGGCCTGCCGCCCCAAATGTGAGCTTAGCGACACTTATATAACAAAGTTCACCTAAATCTCAGTTTTCTGGATCATTATTTCAATCAGATAGAGCTGGGCAGATGTAGGCAAGGTCTCACAGGGGGTCTTTTGGGGAGGCTAGAGCCTACCTAATGGCCCAGGACTTTCTCAATAGAGATCTCACTAAAGGTTTTGAAAGAAATGTCTAGAACTCTACCTGGTCCTCTTCTATCACAGCCTTCCCGTGACTTCTTTCGAATACTTTGGAACTATTTTGAAAGCAGACACAGGACAAGCTCTATCTGCCCTGTGCATGAGTGCATGGAGATAAAACCACTTTTCCATGACACATGAGGTCATATAACACACATCGCTCTTAGTGACTGTAACAGAGAAACTGCTCTTTTTCCTGCCTCCATGTAAATCTGCAGGACATGCATGAAGATAAGGCTGTGACACGGAGCAGGAGAGGGAGAATGTGTGTTTCCATCCTTTTCTTGCAGTCCTTTAATGATGCAGTGCCCCTGCTCAGAGGTGAAATGACTGGTGATGCTGACAGTGAGCACACTGGTCAGTCTCATTTTTCAGTGGGGCACTCATCCAGAAAGCTTGGGAGGCTTTGTGGGGGCCCTGCAGAGAGAAACAAGCCTTGTGTAATACAAACTCAGAGAAGAGTTTGTATAGAACTATGCAGCCCTGTTGGTAGGTGAATGGTGCTGTTTTTTTAACCTTGTTCTGTTTTTAAGCTTATTTAAATTATGCCAGTGCAAGGGCCTTGGTGGGCCAATTAGTCAAACATTGCTGTTGATTTTAATCATGGAAATTACACAAGGCTGAAGCTTTTCTCCTTTGGTTTTTCTCATCTGCACTCCACTGTGGAATGTGATTGCACTGCTTATGTTTATGATATCAGTGCCAGAGCTAGATATAAACTAGTCCATCTGGGTTCTGCTAGCGAGGTAGCAAAAGCAGCAAAAAACTTCGCCCAAGGTTTGCATGACCATCACTATAACACTACAGACACAGGATTTAGTTCCATTTTTATTTACCAGCCAGCTGGGGTGAGAAAGGAGGCATTGTCAAAACTGGGGAAGAAGGCAGTTGGCAAGGATGCCCCTTTTACTCAGAGTACAGGGAAAAATGATAAAAAAGGACTAAGAAGGAGAGCTGATCTAGCACAACATGGCTTTTGCCCACAAGGGTGGCAATGAGGAAATGGAGATGGTTTATTGAGGTTTTCGGGTGGAGGGCAACTGGGCATGGTTTTTTCAGCAGGCTCAACAGAACCAGTTGGAACAGCTCTATTGTGCTCATGCCTCTGGACTACAGACTGCACACCAGCACACAGCCAGTTCTGAGGATGTATAGCCTCACGGCACCAGACCTTTCCCAGCTGGAGCAGTAAAATAGCTGCTTAGGATACACAGTAAATTGCATTCCTTCAGGACTGCAGTGCTGGCAACTCATCCCCAGAGATTCACTTCACTGAATTACTTCATGCAGTTGTTTGTGTATTGTGGCACCAATAAACTCTTTGCACATGCCTTTGAAAGTAATTTACAGTGAGCACTGTAGAGTTCGCTAAATATTCCTGGTGCTAAATTCTGTACAGGGAACCATTTGAACATGATGATATCCTTATCCACTTTCAAAGGCAGAATTGGAGAGGTTTTAATGATAGCCACTGTCTATGCATTTTATGCATTTTGGCTGAGTTTTTCAAAGCATGTAGGTAATGAGGACATCCAATTCCCATTAATTTTAGAGGCACCTTAAAAGGCTTTATAAATCTCAGCCTTTATGCTCTAGCCAAGAAGGGAAGATTGATTTTCATAGTGAGAAAAATTTTAGCAAAGTACTGATAACGTACTATAATAATGTCCACGATAGCTCACAGAAAAATTAACCCCATTATCTGCACCATGTATGAATTTCTCTTCTTAGTGGCTTACCTTGCATATCAAGGTAGTTGAAGGCTACGCTTGCTGGTGTGGTTGATGTTACATTAAGGCTGAAATTGCTAAGTACTTATCTTTTTTTCTGCTATCCTCCTGGACTCATGAAGCTGCTTAGATTGCTTTACACAGCAACATCACTTAGATTGGACTAAAATTTGTATAGGAAACATTTCCCTATTCCTAGAGCTTCTAGACATGTTTTGTAGGAGCTGAGGTTTTTCTGGCAAGATTTTTTCAGTTCAGATCAGTTCAGCTTTGATCACTTTTGACCACTCTTTTTATGGTATTTTCTTCTTCCCCTAGGTTTTTTTTGCTCTCCTTTTGATTGAGTGGAATTTGGGCTTTCTTCTGTAAATCTGTGATTTTTCAGCAGACTGGAGACTTTAGATGATTTCTGTGAACTACAAGCTTATATATAAGGTAATATATTTCAGCCCTTGGATTGCTCACCGGCTGTTTTCCAACACATTTTACTTTAGGTTCATAATTTTGATTTTGAGCTGCTTTGGTTGTATATAAGGGGTAAAATGATGTCTTTGCTAAAGACGGTGATGTGGGAGAGAGAGACAGTGCTCTTAGTTCACATGCATGTGTTTGTGTATAATGTGGGTATTTGTTCTTAATTCAGAAATTGCATGCATGTAAATCACAATTGATACACACATCTATAGCTGTAGAAACACACAGATAGGGATATCTGTCAGTGCAGCTCTCACCATTGCTTGTCTCTCAGCACCTGTGGCTTCACCTTCCAAAACTCCCAGTGCTTCTTATCTTACATCCCTAGGCTGAGGTGGGCAAACTGAGGCCCAGGCCACCAGCTGGAGTGAGTGACAGCTTTTACATGTGATTTAGCAGGTGTGGGGTGTAAACACTCATCTCTTGATGAACAATGGTTATATCCAAGTGGTGGGACCTGGTAGCTCCTCCTGGCTGCTGGTTCTGGTTACAGGGCATGGCCATGTTCTGCCTGCTGAGCAGACTCCACTGACCAGATCGTGTCAGGGGACAATACCAGATCACAAGGGAAACCACAACTTGTAACCATGGCACATGGAATAAGTTCATACCTATGTCACAGATACCTAATGGTGGGGAAAACTGAACACACCCCTAGGGGCTGTGTTGGGCTCATTGCTGCACAAATGTATTGAATGGTCATTCCTACAGTTTGGCAGAAAAGCTGTAAAAACTCAGCAGCTTTGTATGGAGAGGTTTTACTGGGAGATGTGGTGCTGTACTCTGTACCCTCCAAAGCAGAACTATGCATCTAGTTCCTTCTGTGGAAGTTTGCATGGGAATGAAAATGTGAATTATTTGGCTCAGGTCAGTCCCTATTATGTGGCTTGCTGAAAAATGTATTGGTTTCTTACAGGCAAAGCTATTCCCATGAATGCACAACACTAAATTCATCCTTGTTATATGCCCAGTGAGTTACACTTGGGGTGAGTTTCATCCAGAATTTTTATAGGTATCAGAATTATATAAAGCCATAATTATTAAATGCTTCCTTTTTTTAGAGCTGCAATATGTAATTGTCATGTAGGTTGCTGTGGTTTATGCCTTTAGTTACATTGCCAAGGTACTTAATGTTTAATAAAATCCTTTCATAACCCTTTGTCATTAATACATAACTTGAAAGAGCTGGAACAACAGCCGTGGAATCTAAATGAAGCAGTAAGCTTGGCACTTTTTAGTCTTCCACATTATCTATCTTTCAAAGTAGGCTAGTGCTGAAACAAACAGACTTCCTGGAAAGTATTATTAAGACATATAAGACTAGTGCTTTAGGAAGCAGCCCTGTGAAACAATTGTATATAGGGTAATTTTGTTGATAATGTTTATTTTTTTCAGAAAAAAACCTGAAAACAGTATCTTGTTAGAACAAAATGTTCACTGAAATTTTTTCTTTTTTTTTTTTTTTAATAAAGTTACTTTGTATGCTTAATAAAGTTCCTTTACTAAGCAATTATGGCATTTTGTTCATTATGCATTACACCTTGTCACATGCGATGAAGGAAACAGCAAACCCTTTCTCTGTCCTTGAAAACCAAAAATGTAAATAGTGGCATTAGTCCCAAGGGAAGAGCTGTGTTAACTGTGGAGCACTGCGTTAGAAATCCTGGATATTGTATGTCCCCATTGTTTAGTTAGTGCGGGGTGGTTACTGTGGGATTTAAACCATATGTCGCTTGAATTCCAAAATTGGCCTTTTCAGTCAGCTGTGCTTTATCATTCAGTATTGATCACAGATAATATGCTTTGCAAATTAGGGGTGGTTACAGTGCCTTTGTCCATAATAGATGTTGTCATTCATGTAGAATAGCCTGAAAGTGAAGAACATTTTAAATGGGGTTAAAGCTTCTATAGTCATCATTAATGAATTTTCTAATGCTGTCTGGATTCCATAATCGTGTGAAGATCAATAGCTATTACAGTATAATGTAAACAAACAGAGAATCCATTAGGAATGGAGGGGTTGTGCTGAAGCATTTTACTTCTCGCCTAAAATGGTGCATTAGTTATTACCAGGGCAAAACTGAATAATTGAGTGTATAAAACACAGCCTGAACGAGATAGTGATTAATGAAAGTGAGGCTGTAGCTGAATGAAGACAGTCTTAGTATCTTTTTTAAGTGAAATGAATTTGAACAAATTTAGCTGCAGCAACAGGATCCCTTTTAGGTATTGCTGTGATACTGGAATACTTATGAGCTGGATGTTTGAAAACAGTGAAATAACAAGAAGGTTTTGTTGTCTCCCACCAGCACTTACATTGTGGCAGTGCATAGATGCTTCGCTGGGGTGGGACCTGCCTTACCAGAGACACAGGAGAAATGCAGAGGAAATTGAAGCTCTTGCCCCTGAAGGGCATGGTCTAAAATATAAGAGTAAGAAATAAACAAGGAGGTGAAGGGATGACAGGAAGAGTGGCTGGTGTTGAGCTTCTCTCAGCATATTTTAGCATAGTCTGGATAGCTGTGAATCTCTCATCCAGCTGGCAATAGCAGCCTCCCCCTGAGTCCATTGCTGAGTTGTGGCATTGTGGGCATTCACTGTTGCAGAATGACTGAACGTTGAACTCAGGTGACAGCACAGCAAAATCCACCACAATGGAGCCTGATAAAGTGCATTTCTTTTGTACAGCCTGGGATACTGGGTCACATGTGTAGTTTCTTCAGAGCTTCATTAGCTTGATTGCAGTGACAAACTCAGAGGTATTTCTTCTCATTGTTGTGTGCCATTAACTGAAGCTCTCCTTAGGAGATAACAGAAGGAGCTTAGACGTGGGCACTTCTCAGGGTTCTGGGGGGCTGAGCCTGTGGAGGCCTATGGGTGCTCCTGTGCAGCTCTTGGACAAGGCTGTGACAGTGTATTTGCATGGATGGAGGATAACTGCCCAAGACTGAAATGTGTGTCACGGTCTACCTGCCAGCCTTCAGTGGGAAATGTCACCTGGAATATCTGTCATGCTGCAGAAAACTGCTCCAGTCTACTTCCCTGCCTGCTTACCTACATTACAAAAGAAATAAGAGATGTGTGAGCCCAGGAGGAAGCACAGCCCCAGTTTGTGGGTGGTTTGTTCCACACTGTTTTGTGGATGGTTGAATTTTTAAGGGGAACTGTGGTGTCATACCAGAGGACCCACCTGCCTTGACTGCCACAGGATTTCTCAAGGATTCCCAATTGGGGTTTTTTATGCTGTAGTGCAAACTGTGACTTTGTGATTTGGACATTCATAAACGCACATGTCCCACGTATCCAGAGTCTAATAAGAGCTCACCTCACTCAGTAGATTTTCCTACATGGTGCCATTAATATCTCTACTAGGCCCCCTATTTTCAGCTTCGAGTCAGCTGTTCCTCTGTGATGTTTGAAACAGCTTGAAGGCAGGCCCATATGGAACTAACAGAGGGACTGCGTCTCCATAAGAACACGAGGAACAGAAGAGGAACAAGAGGCTTCTATCTCAAAGAAGTTTTCTCTCCATAACACACCACAACTGAAATACAACACAGCATGTCGCTCACATGAATATAAAGTTACTGCTTTCCATTTACCAGCACTTACACCCTCTGAGGAGCCCAGTCAGTTATGAACATATACTGGGGAGCCTTCTCTGTCCTGTCTGTGGTGCTGAGATCTCCAGTCATGTCACTGCTTCCATTTCTGCAGCAAGGCACAGAAGAGCATTTGGTTTAATCTTTCCTGAGCTGACAGTTTGCTATTTGTGGTATTTTCTCAGATTACATACTCTGTGTATCTGTCAGTAGCTTGTGATTTTCAGCAAGTGGAATGCAAGGGAATGACATGCATCCCAGGAAGTCTGGTAACACATCCACAGTGGGCTATTCTCAGAACCCTGAAACACTGAGCCTGTGCGAACAAAGGGCCCGGAGACCCTGAACCCACTGATGCCTCCAGCCAGGCACAACTGTCCCCATGTTTGCTATCCAACTTTCAAAGTATTACTTGATTTTTGTCCGAGTAGTTTTGCAGGACTGAACCCAAAGAGCTGATCCTATTTCAAACCTGTATTTTCTTTTTTTTCTGTGTCTAAGAAATAAGCCTGCTGTAATTACCCTACTCTGAAACTTGGCTGAGTGGAAAAAAGGGTAAAAAATAGTGTAATTTTCTGCTATTTCTGATTCCTGAGATCCTTCTGGAGCAACTATCATGTCTCTTGGGACATTTTTCTGTCATTCTAAATTGTCTTGCATTTGTTGTAAGCTCTTGAGGCTAGTTGCTGCAGAGCTGCACACTTAGTCCTCAGCGCTTCACATCTCCGGGCTGTGGACTGGTCACATGTGGGTGCAGATCCCCCATGGCTGACTCTGAGCATAACTAGTTTGGCTTGTGTGGCTTTTTCTTTCAGAGACAGCACTGGCAGAGCACAGATATATCCCCTCCTTGCCCTGCAGGGACAGGGAAGCATTTTAGTCACTTTTGCACCACCGAGGTGCCTGTACACTGCAGGCAGCCCAGGCCTGTGGGCGCTGTGTGTCCATGCCCTGGGGATGGCAGGAGCCTGTGCTGGGCTCTTCATGGAGCTAAGCCTCACACAAAAATGGTCATCCCAGCTCTGCTGTTAAATTAGGCAGAACCCAAGGATGCAGGCTCTGAGGAGAAGTGACATAACCTGGCTTGAGTCCCAAAATAAAGTCTTCTCTCCAAAACAAAGCAGCCTCGTGCAAACTGCATATTTAGGAAAATCCAAGGTCTGTGCTAGTCTGTTAAGGGTGCTGAGGCATTGTGTGGGAGTCAGTAAAATGTTATGGGGCAAAAAACCTTACCAGGAATGTGCTAACCAGTTATTATAATTAACCAGTATAGACAACTTCAGAGCAGGGCTCAAAATCCCCACAATGGCTTTGGTTTATTTTCCTGTACAATCTGCTGGAACAAGGGTGCCTCCTGAAAAGTCTCCAGATTTGCTCGTACTCTGCAGCTGTGAGCTCACACTTGGCAGTGCTTTGCAATGAGGTGAGCTTGCTCTGCCTGCATTTTGAGTGGACTCAGTCTCACTGAGAGCAGAAAGCAAGCCTTGTGACCATGCTGTTTGACTGCATAAACTCTGCAGAGTTCCAGTGTTTATTACTTATGGCTCGGGACTGGGCAAAGGTGTTACCAAAGCTTCATTTTGTCCATAAGTAAACTTGGTGCTCATAACATCTGATACCTGGGATCAAAGTGCCACAGGAAATACGTCCTGTGTCACCCAGTGCACCAGTTTGCTGGGATGGCAAAGTTCACCTGAGTTAACAGACTGTCCAGAAATTCTGCACCTTGGGGGAGGGTGTAGGGAAGTACTCCAGGAACCGTGAGGCTCACTAGCTCTGGGTCTGTGCCAGGTCCTGGTTTTCCCAGGGAATCACACAGGGTTTCTCCATGTTTTCTTCCCCAGAATGGGCATTTTCCAAACTTTCTCCATGACTTTTGATATTTTAAATTCCCATTTTTCTGAAAATAAAGACAGAATTACATATTTTAATGTGATAATACATGCCAAATAGCTGAATTGTTCATGTTCAGGATTTGAAATTCCTCAGTGTCCTGTACTGATTTGAAAAGAACTGTTCCCTTTAAGAGAGAAGTTTCTGAGTAAATGCTGCTGGACACACTTATTTTTGGTAGCTTTTATGTGGAATATGCTTCAGGCTTCTGTCAGGTGACAGTGGGCCTCCAAAATCCTGTGTGTTACTGTACTTAACTTTAGATTTCTTTGCACTGACTTTGCATTTCATTTTCTAGGATTTTTTTTTTTTTTTTAAACATAGTGTTACAA
This sequence comes from Rhipidura dahli, assembly GCA_013399225.1. Classification (NCBI taxonomy): domain Eukaryota; kingdom Metazoa; phylum Chordata; class Aves; order Passeriformes; family Rhipiduridae; genus Rhipidura; species Rhipidura dahli. The sequence continues at coordinate 70,537 of VXAC01003560.1, read as the reverse complement.
TGCTTTTAGTTGTGATCTTAAAATACTAAGGAAGGGTAAGGTCTGAAAAGGGAAAGCTACAGGTGTCAAATGGTGTCTGCACTGTGAGTTTGGGATTGCCTGGAATGGCAGCACACATGGAACCAGGACTACATGAATATCTACTGAAGTGTAAACAGGCACACTATTCACATGCCACTCTGGGCTCAGACTTGCTTGGGAATGCAAATCTCTTTTGTTTAAAATGGAACATTCTGCTTTTAGGAAAATATTTAATTGAAACAGCTGATCTGCAACAAAGAAAGACAAAATTTTTCAAAAGAGGTTTTGGAAAAAAAAAAAGGAAAGAGCAGGATATCCCTTAATTTCTGTGATGAGAAGACTTCAGATGTGCAAGATTGAATGAGGGAAGTTGTAGCTACTGTGCTGCTGGGTGTAATTAGTTTCCCAATTATATCACTTTTGATAATTAGATCTACATGAAACCTCCAGTCAAAGATTTCACAAGCATTTCTTGTATGTCAACCTGGATATGTGAAGTTGGAGTGATAGATCTACTAGATAGATCTGGGCTCGTAGATGCTTTGGGAAACACCTTCATCTCTCTTTTAAGCTGGCAGATGGTTTGAGTCCAGGCTGGACTGCCTGCTGTTGTTTTCAATGAAGGAGTGTTACCTTTTTGGATTCATGAAAGACTCTCAATCAAAGCCAAAATGGCAGGCCAGTGCAGTGAATCAATAAAATCTCTACTTTCAGCTGGAGTGTCGGATAGTAATTCTTCTCGTGTCACTGCCTGGTTAAACAGTCATACTCCTGCTAAAAGCCCTATAAGACATAATAGATTCATGTGGCGTTAGTCTATTGTACTGCATTTACCCAGAGAAAGGGAGAGAGGTTACTGTTTCACTAAAACAAACCAGACACTGATGCATTGTGTATCAAAATGTATTCACCCATTTCGCTCTGCCTCATTAGAGCAGGGGAGCTTGCTTTCTATACCGCTTGTGGAGCAGTGTTAAGACACCTGACATATTCATTGCAAATCCTGGTTTAATGATGACTTAGACATCAAATCCCAAATGATTTTATATACTGGCTGTCTGATTTGCCATTACAGCACATATTGTGTGCTCTCTGTTTATTAAACTACAATAAAGATCTACAAACTGGATGTATTAGAACATTTTCCAAGAGGCTTTAGAATAAATCACTTGGCCCTGTGGAGCAATTACCCAACTGTATAATTTCTAATTGCAGGAAATTAACTTGCTGCATCTGATTTGATGTATTAAATTTCCTAGTATATCATGTTTTAGTAGAAAATGTTTATGAGACAGAGAGTTTTCATTCAAAATGAAAGTCTTTAAATGTTAAATATCAAGGTTCAGAGAATGCAAGAAAGAATGGCTGCTTTATGCCTTGCAGCTGGAAGCTGGTGGCCCTAAACCAGCCTTATTCAGATGCAGGCAAATTTCCTGGTGATTCCCCAGTTGCATATATCAGACATAGGTACCCTTCCCCTACTCCCTCCTACATACTGACCTTGTGTCAGAGAACTGAATTAGCAAAACACGTGCAAGGATCTGAGTTAAAACTCCGCTTGGAGGCCTCTCATGTACATCACACTCTCCTGAGGCAGCCAGAAGTTAGAGCCAAAGTTAGACCCAAAGGCAAAACAGTCAGTGCCTTAGAGGGGGAAAGTTCATGTTCCAAATTCTGTTTATTTTCCTTGTGAAAGAAAGCTGTTCAAGCAGTGGAAGTTTTGCTTCCTACTATTCACATGGTGCTCACACATCTGCCATTTCTACTCACCTACCTACCTATCCAGCTACTTACTTATCTTCATGCATATTACTAATGGGAATCATTGATTATTTTGAAGAAAACCATTAAGGGAGTATTTTCATCCCTTATTTTGGAGAGAGTCAGATTACCCTTGCTAGTATACATAGCAGTGCAGTTTGCTAATATTGTAATTCAGAGGTGATGTGCAGGATTTTTATATTTAATGAGACTCACATACCACATTATCTCACCATCTGCATGGATCTGGGAATTGTTGTAGAAAGTTCCCATTAGTCATATAAACATCCATCATGCTTTCAGCTCACTGTGAGGATACAGCCATGGAAATGCTTCTTTCATTGTGGAGGTTATTCTCCTTTGAAAATCCACTGAACTTTTGCATCTTGGACAACTTAAATATCCCTCTCTGCTGCTAGGTCAGGTATGACCCTGGCTAAACAAGGGCAGACTACAAAATATCAAGGATCCCCTCCTCCACCTCTCTGAAGCAAACCTCAGCAGATGTAGACAAGATTTTAATAGCTACAAAAAGAGAAATGCATGACAACCTCATTAAGGGAACTATAATAGGCTGTCAGAATATCTCCAAGAGGACAATATATCAATGTCTAGTTTGTTGCAGCATTGCTAACTATGGTAGTTTGCCCCTCTCATAATCTTTCATTCATCCTCTATTGGTCTGATTTCCAATAATACTTCACCACCACATGCATCCACTCTCCTTTTCAGCTGCCTCACAATTGCTGACATAACTCTTTAAGTACAGAAGAATTGGGACTGGTAAGTGACAGTAATAAAAAAGCAGTTAGTGGTCCACCCCACTGATAGCCCTGATACGGTACATTAGAAGGGTTTTCATTTTCTTTCCCTTTCTACCATCCTGAGGACCATTTTGTCCCATCCCAACATCTGCAGGAGGTCAAGGTCTAAAGGGCCCAGGGATTTTACACCATCTGCCACCAAAAAAAAAAAAAAGAAGAGAAAAAAGAGGGAAAGGAAGGCCCTAAACATTTCTCTAAAGAGCTATTTAAAGTTATTTATCACTGTAATGGCAAACCAATCATTATTAATTGTACCCGCCCATTGTCTTTCATGTACACTGCAAGGCCGTGAGACATTATTAAAATAGATTTAAGCCACTGCAGTTGGAGTTCTTCCCCCCTCCCCTTTCACCTTCCCTGACCCTTTGGGAAGATGAGAAGGAGTCAAGTGATTTTGTTTCTTTTATTTCACAGTGAAGCTGGCTCTCCTGTTCTGCTGGGGATCCAGCATTCCTCTGAACCAGGAGTGCTCTGTGAGGGTTGTGACACATCTCACACTAGGCTGTGCCAACTGCTGAAACTACTTCTGAAGCTGGGCTGGAAACATGAGCAGGAACTCACACCAGAGACCCCATAACATTGCTTCCTCCTGTATATTTAAGGATTTTGCCACCCCACCTGCCTAGGAACCATCATTCCCAGTCAAAAGGCAAGAACACAACAATGGACTTTGAGGCTTTTCTGTTCATGTGTCAGTAAACAGCACTTTTGGTGAACCTGGCTTTGTATGTCTTAGGCAGCTGTGGTTACAATAATGTGTCTTGAATGAAATGTGCCAATTGGAGGAAATTGTCAACTCATTATTGTGGCTAACAACTGAGACACAAATGTTTCAGTCAGAGCAGGAGACAATTTTGTAAACAAGAAGCATTCCTGAGGGGATTTTTATTGCTAAAAACCATATGAAGTAGACCTGAAATAATTGCAGTGACAAAAGGTACAGCTCTGCTCCAGCTGGAGTAGAAGACAAACCTCCATCTGATTTCCACAGGGCCAGGCCCATGCCCTTTGGGGAAGCACACCTAGCACTGGTCTGTTCTCTGCAGGGCTGCTGACATGTGCCCAGCTGTAAGCTGGAGTTCAGCTCAGCCAGTTTAAACTGGCTGGTCAGACAGCCCAGTGCCCACACGGATGCTGCATTCCCTCTGCTGGTCCAAGCACACTTCCAGCAGCAACCCCCCACTGCTTGCTGGCTGTGACAGCTCGGGGCACAGACCTGAACTCTGCTGCCCAGTTATCCCAGTGCCCAGACGCTGCCTGACCTACTTTTAGACTGCACAGTGCTGTTGTAGAGATGCCTCTTGTTTTGGCTTTGATTATATTTGTGAGCAGTTATAGTATATGGATCCCCAGCAAGCTGTTCTGGCACTGGTGTCCTTGTGCAGGCAGAGGAGACCAGGCTGTGTTTGTATGGGAGGGTGGGAAGGAGGACAGGAGGAGTGGGACCATGAAAACTTCGAGTCACTGAGAGACTGAAGTTGCCTCGGGGGACATGCAGGCAGGAGAAGCTGAGAAAGGCCAGGCAGAAGGAAGGAGCTGCAGCAGCCCTGAGCACAGAGAAGGCCAACAGAGAGTTTAACACTGTCTGCATGCTGTTTGACACAATGAAAGACATTAATCTTTATTTTCTGAAGGTTTATATTCCCTTGGGTCTCTCATACAGCTGAAGAACCTTGGTCCAAAACAGAGACAAAGGGTGGAATGGGATTAGTCAGGGGCACAATGTCTTTGGCAGGGACTTCATTGCTGTCCTGGAATGGGTGGAAGAAGGACTTTGCAAAGCACAAACCAACAAAAATCTTGCTGAAGCCAGAGAGTGGGAGGGAACAAAACTGAAATTGAGGCCTGTCATCTCTTTGCAGTTCAGCTGGGATAAAAATTATTATAGAATTGTAGAATCATAGAATGATTTGTCTTGGAAGCAACCTTAAAGATAATCTAGTTTCAAACCCTCTGTCGTGGGCAGGAGCAGCTTCCATTAAACCAGGTTGCTGCTTTAGTGGAAAACCCCATCTAACCTGGCCTTGAACATTTCAAGGGATGGGGCAGTGGCAACTTCTCTAGGCAACCTGTGCAAGTGCCTCATCAGAAAAAAATAGACTCTTGTCTGTTCCCTCAGAGTCCTTCTCCCTCTGTTTGGCTTTTCTTAAGAGAGTGCATGGGTAAAGATGCAGTAAGGAAGACAGAAAGCACCTGGTTTATGATGAAATAATGTACCTTTTATCATAAAATAAAACAAAAATACTGGAATGAGCAACATTAAGATACCATAAAGAACAGGTTTTCAAGTAAGGCAAGCAAAAAATTAATTTCTAGTTGCAAATCTCCATGTATAACAGTCAAGACGTGCTTTGCATAAAGACTGTTGCTTCAGAATTCATCCATAGCCTATGAAATATTTAAAGTAAACTTGGCCAGCAACTCAGTAACTGGTCATTAGTATTCTATGAGTTGTGGAACAACCCAAATGTGAAGAGGTAAATGCTGGATACTTTGTTTTTACTTGTCCAAGGCCAAAATAGGTTATTTGCACACTGGAAAGTTTGCAGTTGGCACTTATCACAAAGTGAACCATGTTTCAGTGTTTAGGCACACAGGTTCCTCCACCCAGCAGGTGCTGCTGCTCAGGGAATGCACACACAGCACTGGGGCTTTCAGGCACCCCTGCACTGAAGGGTCTGTTTTTCCCTGCATCATAACTGGCTGCAGCAGGAGATGCTGAAGCTCCCCAAAGGCAGGAGAATTGTCACCAGGGACAGTGCACTACCCTGTGTGGCATCCAAGCCTCTGCTAAGAGACAGCTAGCAGAGGCACTGAATCTTGGCAGCTGGATAAGCAGATTCTGGGATGTACCTGGGTGGAGGGATAGTGATTGAGGGGCCTGATTGTGGAGAGTTGTCTCTGTGCTCTCACAGTCCCCAGAGAACAAGGCTGATCTCCCACAACGTAGCCATTACTGTCCCACTAAGCAGCAAACATGCCAGGGAGTGACTTGACACAGATCAACAAATCCTTTTCTGTAAGAACTCAGACTGAGACCACAAGGTCTGATAAGGACCACGTGTGCCTTTTCTAGTGAAACAGCAATTTCAACCAGGCTGCATCAGCAGAATCTGCCCTCTGAGGTAGGAGTGAAAGCACAGTATTTCCAGTGGCATGCCTAAGGGAAGATAGGTTTGGGATTACAGCTGTCATATTATCAAAAAATTTATGCCCTTCCCTGCACTGTCTTCTCCTTTCCAGTACAGATGACTATGTTCTTCCCCTCACCTTCTGCATCCCTTTCCCTTTTAGTGAACCACCTGCCCCAAAATATCCTGTCCATGCTATGGGATATTTCCAGGATGCTTACAAAGAAACTGAGGCTGTGCTATCATGTAACATACAGTATTCTCATGCAGCAACTTGCTGTTGCCAAATGGTGAGGTTTCTGTTGCTCCTCTGCTCTCATGCGTGGTTCCTTTGTGTCTACTCCTGTTTGCCACACCCTTCCCACAGCCAGTTTGAATCACTGAAATTATCAAACCCTCTTAATTTTCTTTTGGATTTCTTTTCTGACATTTTCATGAGTTAGTTCAGCTTCTACAGGGACCCTTTAAGTAACAAACTGGATGAGTGAGAAGGGGCTCTCTGTACAGGGCTGAACAGTCATGGTGACTGGTCCAGCCTTCTAACAAGTTATTTTGAAACAAAATGAATGTAAAACTTAGTTGCCAAGATGCTGAGCAACTGGCATTCTTTGCTGAAGCCACTTCTGTTCTGGTGCTGGTTCTGTGGGAGATGCTTCATGCAGTGAGTTCCCAGACCTTGGCACTGAGGGTAGGCAGTTGCACTCACACTTTTTACAGAGAATCACAGAATGAAAAGCATCAGCAGACATGACTTTTCCTTTTATAGAACAATACACACACCTGGACACACAATGGCTTCATGAATGGCTCATAAAAGGTGTTCTGAAATAAAATGGAGATGAGTGTTTTCAGCTCAGGCACCTGGCAAAAATAATGTATGCGATGTGGGGAATAAACAGGAGCCCCTCAAATCATGTGCAGTAGAGGCGGCTCTGAGCTCATCATTTGTTTTCATCCACAAAAGGACGAACAGCTACATCTGTTTGGAGTGAAAAAAATTGTGATGAAAAGCTTGACATCTAGCCAGTTGAAAAATGTGGTCTAACTTTTCAGGACAGGATTCATTTCTATCATGTGAATATATACAGGCAAATACAGTGGTTCCCTTTCTGCAGTATGAACATGAAAATAGCAGAAAATTACTGCTTGTTTTGTACTTGTTTTTCTCCACCTAAATTCCAACCTACCTTCTCTCCTTTTGGGCAGTTCAGTATTCCTGATTCCTTCATGTGCACTTCTAGTTCAAAGGAAGACAATAAAGTCTTTGAGGTTATGACCAGGCACATCTGTCTGGGATGAGACTGTACCTCGTTGTTTCCTGGAGGGTTAAAGCAGGTGGTGCCTTACAGAGTAGCCTGAGGAGGCTGCTCTGACCAAGGTAGGGCTCTCTACATTGTGGGTCTCTCCTATGAAGAGCTTTGAAGAGCCACAGATGTGGTTTACAGCCCTATCCTGCCCAATATTGCTTGCCTCATTTATTCAAGACAAAGCACAAACCCTTATTTTTAGATATGATAAAATGCTGTATTTAAAAATATATATTTCATTCTATTTGATCTGTCATTTTAAAGATGAAACTGAATTTTTCCAGTTCAGGAACATTTTGGGTTTTTTAAAATCTCAGTGTTGTACTAAACCTCTTTGAGAAGACACACCAAAGAGACAACCACAGGCTTTGAGAGGAGATTCTTTGTGTGAAAATATTGATTTTACCTGACACACCTGCAGTGAGTGAACAAAATTGTTCCACTGTATAAAAGTAATTCCCATTGAAATCAGTCTTCTGGCCTGAACTGAACAATTAAAAACCTGAAATGAAATAGCTTCCATTAATTTTGGTGGTTTCACTGGTCAGCTTCATTACTTTATTTTGTTTTTAGCAACTATAACTCTTCTATCAGGCTTCCCTTATTTGACATGGCATGAAGGGTGTTAAATATTTTCAACTTAAAGGTTGTCACCATTAGAAGAGTTTTTGCTTAATATGAGTATTTATTGCTCTTCACTAAAGACATAGGGTAATAAAGAAGCCTATTTTCTTCAGATACTAATTATACAGGTTCATAATTAAACATCTTAAATAATGAAAGAGACGCTCTGTAAAAGGCTAAAAATATGTGGCCATAAATTAGTCATTTGGACTGTATTAATAAATAAGTCCTGGATGTCAGCTTACAAAGATTTCCTTTCTGTAATCTGACCACTGGTACATGCATTGCAAGCACATCAGTCTCCCCATCCAGGCTCTACTCAGTTGCATTTCTTTGTGTTCCTGGATCACTGCACCTCACAGAGCTGGAGGGCTTTGTGTACATTTTGAGTCTGATGTGATTCTTGTACGGACAATGGTTTTGTGCAGAGGGGCACGGTGGCTGTGTCTTTGGAGGATGCATATGAGGCTGGGCAGGAAACCCTTCTAAGTGCTGACCTGCCTGGGTGCCAGTGGAGCTGGGATTTCATCCCCAAAGGCATCTGAGAAATCTTAGTACTTGCCTGCCACAGATGCATTGCATTCTTAGGGAGTTAATTCCCTTTGTTGTTTCATTCACCTTTGCAGAGTGAAGATTGTGTGTGTGTAACCTACCCAAATGAACTGCTCTATGGGCTCAAAAACTGATATTTGTACAGGACCTGGAAGAGTTCATGCTCCAAAGAAATGCTAGTGGTTACTCTTAGCCAGGCTTCCTAAGGAAATTAGACTCCCATGATCCCACAGGCTCTGTTTACCATAATGCTGAACTCTTTTTAACACCAATTGAAATGTCCATTTTAAGCAAATTCAACAGAACAGTAAATTCTCTAGGACATTGTGGTCCTGCAACTTCTGTGAAAACAGGCAAGTAAGTAAAGACAAGCAGATTAGTGCTGCCACCAAAGGAAAACCCACAGAGAGAGAGAGCAGAGCCAAGTAGCTGATACTAGAGAATACATTTAGGAAAGAGAACATGGCCACTGGAAAAGCTGTGGACAAGGATCACAGTTTATAAAACAAAGAAGTCACTCAAACTGTAAGCACCCTTGCACAAGAAGGTACTTGTTTAATTTGGTTGACTGAAATGATAGGGAAAGGGCAAACTGTTTTTGGAAGAAAAAACCCACCCCCCTTCTCCACTGGCCTTTTGCCCTTTGCTAAAGCCCTGCTCAAATTGAATCTTTGTGAAGGTTCTGAAATATTTAGTTACTGCCTATCCTTTTTTTCAACTTTTTTTTTTTTTTTTTTTTTTTCTGTTCTTTTTTTTAATTTTTTTTTTTTTTTTTTTTTTTTTTGTGTGTGTGTGTGTGTATTTCTGGACTGTAGCCAGAATGGAAACAGATTGCTGAATACAGCAAAAAAAGCTGTTCTCAAGGTACTCCCATGCCATCTGAAAGCTAGAAATGCCGTAAATCTTGAGCTAACCTGCACTTGAAACCTTGAAAGTTGCTGACAGTGCACTTCATCTATGCTAGCAGGCATAACCGCTGACTGTTCTTGTATTAGCAGGTCTCATCCTACCAGGGCTGGCCTGCAGGTATCAAGGTAATATTGCTCTTCTGTGGGGCACCAGACAACCACAACATCACTCAGTGCTGCTGCTTTGCAATGCACACTCCCAGCCCCAGCCAGGCTCTCTGCTGCAATGTCTGTGCTCTGCTGTTGTCTCTGTCCACTTAATCCTCTGCTGTCTCTCTTAGAGCTGAAATGGCACTTGGCTTCAGGCTCCCATGAACTCCAGTTTAAGAATAGAGAGTTCTGAAAGGAAGAAAAGTGTCCATCCCTTTCTCCTACTTCTCTGCACCCCATCTCAGAGCAAAGAGGTGCAGCAGAGCAGAGCTGCTCTGTATGTGAAACCAGTGCAGGACTATGCCTGTGTTCAGGACATGCTTGGAAGAGGGTCTTATAAACCCAGAGAGGCATGGAAGTTCCTGTGATGCTGCTTTGCCTTGCAAACTCTACCACTGTGTCCTAGAGACTGGTCTTTCCTTGCATCATCCAGCAGGATCAGGTGAGCTGAGGTAGAAAGAACTGTTCAGCTTTTAATGCTTGTCCCCTCAAACTCTCTTCATCTTGCCACCGCTAGCAATGTGTCACAGTTGTATTACATTGAAGTACTTCGTGATTTCACATTGTTTTTTCATCAGTGTTATGAAACTTCCAATCAGTACTGCCTAAAGTCACTTATTCCTTCTGCTTGTTTGGTACAGCTTTGTCTTACTTTGATTTAAACATTCAAGATTCAGGCTGTGCCTTTGCTAGGTTATTCATCCTAAGAATAACATATCCCTGATGACTCTGAGGATCTCAAGAAACTTCCATAGGACAGACAAGGAACAATGTCTTTATTAAAACTTCAGAATTTCTAGCCAACTTTCAAGATCATGTCAATAAAGGTAGCTTAGATAAGTCTCAGAAAGTCCCAGTTTCATCATATCCCAAATGTACATATTTTCCATGATTACTTGATTTGGATTTTTTTTTGCATGAATAACCAAATCTATCAGAGGGAAACAATGAATGTTTTTGTATCTACTTGATGGAAAAAAAGTGAATTACTACAGAGTGCAAATTGATTCCAACCCTGTTTTCTAAGAAAAGGTCTAGTTCTTTTTTCTGGATTTTATTCTCCTGGACAGTCAGTCTCATAAGGGAAAGGCTGTGTAGTCTTCACTTGCACAGATAAGCCTGTATTCATGTGAGAACTCCATTGCTTTCCTGGAAAACAGCCTAGGGAAGTCCTGCCACTTCTGCTGAGCACTTAGCAGATATGTAAATGGTAATAAATGTAAGTAAGGTGTGTATCACTCAGGTCTGTATCCTCTATTCATTTGGAGTGCCACTTGTCCATGTGAGTGAGTCAGCAGATTGCAGAGCAGCACATGAAAACATGCCACAGAATACTGCAAGGGCTTTTTCCTCTTTGATTGTGAAGGAGGCACAAACCATTTACTCCATTTGATGGTTGGCAGAGACAGAGAGAGGAAAAAAAGGCTGTTCAGACACCTTGAGAAAACCACTCATGAAGAGTTTGGGTTTAGTTGTTCCATCTTAGATTGATTGGTATTTGTACCTTTGCTGAGCCCAGTGTACCTTCTTTATGGCCACAGCCCCTTCATAGGCTGACTAAGCATTTGATATTCTTGTATTAGATCATTTCTGCAACTATGATTCTGAAGACTGATGGCCTGCTGATGAAGCACCCTGCACAAGAACACTTCCTGTCCCAAGTAATTATCTTTCTAGAGAAGCAGACAAAGGATAGGTTTGGGTCACTTTATTTTTCCCCGAGATGAGGAATTGGGCACAAGAGAGATAACCAGCTTTCAAAGGTTACAAAGCAAGTCTCTGTCCAAGCCAGGAACTGGTTTCATGTTTCCTGAATCCCAAACTGCAGTTTTAACTATCCCTTCATCTCAAGTAAATGGAAACATTTATGAATTAGTGATGCTGGTGAGGTTATACAGTGATGGGACACAGGCCAGTGAGTGAGTGAGTGGGGATTTATAAGGAAGGGCACAAACATAAACTATATATATGACTGAATAATCTTTATCCATGAATCAAAATTGTGTTCTTTCTGCCAAGGAAAGATGTATGCCTGTTTTTTTCTTTACAGTCTTTATTAAATATGGTTTGAAAGTTTACTTCTCACCTTTGAAGTATATGTGTTAATTTCTACAATCCAATAATGTATCCTTTTGTGTTGAAATAATGTTGGGGGAATTATATGAATTCAGGTGAAATCTCAAGCTCATGAGAGTAAAATTTGCTACCCTCTGTTGCCTGTCCCTGAACTTTGAGAGAAGAAAGGTTGCAAAGGAGGGAGAAGACAGTGGAGTTGTTCTCAGTACAGAATTCTTAGAAGCTGGACGGGGAAAAAAAAAAAAGGAAAATACATCACTCACGCCAAACATATTGCCAATTTTCACGTGATTTCTATAAATGAGTTGCATTAGAAGACCCAACCATTTAAGTTATGTAAAATCAATATGCTATCATATGTGGATATGAACATGTCTCAAGGACAATTTCATCTCCACAGAGGATGTTGGTGGTAGTTGGGAAGTGCACGTTGAGTGTTGAAACTAACCCAGAAGAGCCTGTTACCTATGAATAGCACTGAAGTCCAGGAGGTGAAATATTTACATAGGGGCAATTTAGGAGAACAGAGATTTACCTCCATAGCCACGAATTTTCATATAACCTTTTTTGTTTCTTTTCTTTGTAAGAAATCAGCATCACATTAATCTGAGGACCCTCACAAACATTTATTTATCATTAGATTTCATGGCCAGTATGGTGTCAAGTGTTATACTGCATTCCATGTGGTAAGGTCTGATCTGGTGGTTGTGCTCCAAAGTTGCAAGGTATTCAGAGGAGCTGAATTCTCATAAGCATGGCATGACTGGAAATCAGGGCTGGCTCATCCTCTGTTGTAAATGTGTGTCACTGTCTCTTATCTCTCACAGGGCAATATGAGTTCTTACCAACAACAAGGACGGAATGCATGGTGCTTGCTCACCATTTGCATTTCCAGCCAGTGGAACAACACATTTTTGAATTTCAAAATCAAAAAACGCCCTGCATTTTAACAAATTAGTGTCCTTTTATTTGTACAAAGCATTTTTTCCTTTTTCCTGAAAAAAAGCCCACCCAAAACCCACCCCAACAATCCTTGCTTGAAAATATCCTAAGTAACATTGGATTTACTTACTGAAGTGTTAAGTGGGACCATAGAGATTTATTTAAATTTCATTCGTTGACATTTTTTAAAGGAAAATGAGCATCACAGAAAACATGACTTTGGAAACAATGAGGTTCTGGCAGCTTGGCATCTCTTTCATACTGTTATGGAAAGTAACTATAGTGCCAAACATTTTCTGCTTTGTCTGAGCCACATTCTTATAAAGTAGAGACAAAACCTGGTATTGGATGAAGATAGTAAAGCTGAGTTATCATGGGAGGGAATTTGGTGGATTCACAAGTTTGAGTATGTTTGAATAAAGGAACCTGGAATGTCAGGATTTTGGTAGGAAGCAGCAAAGAAAATGACAACGTTCTTGATCATCTTGCCTCGCCTGGCCCAATAAGAGTGTTTTTCAATGAAAATGAGGACCCATCATATGCAAGTAAACCTTTGATCTCAGTGAATAATTGCCAGCTTTGTGAAAATGGGGGTGACAGCATTTTGTACAATGCTGCTGCTGCTCCACATTCCCTTACTGCTGTATACACTTTTATGGGTTCTTCACAAAAGGTAAAATTGATGGGGGAAGTCAGCCTTGTCCCACAAAAAATTGCCACGCTAAACTATGTCACTGGTAGTCAGTGGATGGACTTCTCCTTCCATTTTAAGTAAATCCTACTTGGTTGCCCTTTAATATGCACTAGATTTTTTGTTTATATGAGTTTGTAGCTTTTTAGAACAGCAGCTCTGTGAGCGGCTTACAGAAGCATCACACAATTTTTACAAATCAGAATCACAGGCAGAAATTTCCAACTAAAGTTGGCAGTGCAGTTATATCCACAGTCCTTTTTGGTCATTGTCTGGTACCACCATGGTGCTCTGCGTGCTGGGAGGGTCTGCTATACAAACAAAACTTACTCATAAAAATGCCTTCCTATTTGTATGCCCATCAGCAAATTTCTAGCCTATATCATGAACCAACAGTGATTTTAGGCCTCTTTCCTAACTTTATCTCTTGTAATTGCAGGAGCTGGTACTATTTGGACAAGTCTAGGGTCCCTTAAAAATCAGCCAACTACTGTCTTCTGAGATGTCTTTGATAGTTGTCTTCTGATATGCAGTGGCTGCTTTAGTTGTGGATGATTAACTCACAGTTTATGTTTCCCTATATCCTTCACTGTTTTATATTTTTATATGGTACCATTTCTTATTAATTTCCTTCCTGAATTAAACTTCAGGTATTTTCTACCTTCTTTATACAGCTTTTCCTCTACTTTAAACAGTCTTAGTGATATAGCAAAGCACTGACAAGGTTGTACAAGGCTCCTGTGAGACCTCATCTGGAGTACTTCATTTAACTTCTGGTTGGGAACTGACAGACTCATGCACGAGTGGTTGGGCAAAGGGAGGAGATTGTCATATGAGAGAAAAATAGAATATCCTGGCTTGTTTTCCTTCAAAAATTGAAGACTGAGGGAGGATATAACTGCTCTATGCAGAGCAGGGGGTTAAACACCACAATGAAGAAAGAATTTCTCATGCAAAGGCTGATGTTGGCATAAGAACCACATGGGTATACACTTGCTGTGGATGTATAAAGCCTTGGAGTTATGAGAATGTTCCTAATGGCTGACACAGTGAGGTTCTGCAATGGTCTTTCCAACAGAGGGGGGAAGGGCTAACTGCTTCCAGGATGGTTGTGAAGGAATAAAGCACAATGTGGTGCCTGAGGTGGTAAAGGACCAAAGTGAGTGAATTCACAGATTAATTCCAGTTTCTCTGTCTGGGAGTCCCAGGTCCAGACTGTAGGTTTGGATTTCTAGAAGAGTCTTAATTGTTTTGTCTCCCATTATATTCCACAGAGAATCCAGCTCAGCCAAATGTAAATATGAGCATTTGATCAGTCTCCACTTACTGTAATGAACAGACACCTACTTTTAGACACCTCAATTTAGATGTTAACACTGGAATCTCACTGTACTCTGAGTTAATTAATTGCATAGCCCATGAGGGTTTGACTCAGATGGCTCAGAGAAGTGGCTTGTCCCATTTGAGAGGCCAGTGGGAAATCTGCAGGGGCAGGCAGATACGGTGTAGGACTTGCAGAAAACCTGCTCTCTTCTGAAGGAGCAGTTGGGCTTTCAGCAGACATGAGGGTGACTTAGAAAGCACAGGCTGCCTCTATTTTGGCAACTGGATTGGATCCCAGACACGGGGAGCAGTGGATCCCAAGTCATAACCTTGACAACTTTCTCTCCTCTCCTTTCCTTGTCCCCCTCTTGTCTTTCTCTGAATTTCTTTTGTATTTGTTTGATTTGGTTACTGCAGTCACAGTCAGAACAGACTCCAGAATCTTGAAAAGCAAACAGAATTATGCATATTTAAACTAAAAAGATATCAACTAAGAGTGTAACTTTCCTTCCCAAGTAAAGGCTTCCCTGTGCGACGGGCATGTGGATTCCCTCTGCTTAGCCCCAAAGCTTCTGCTGATTTTTCACTAATGTTCTCAGCGTGGTAAACTGAGCATTTTAACATTTACTGCCAGGTTTCTTAATGACACCAGTAAGTTTCTTCTTAGCCAGCAGAAGTCTTTTCATTATGTAGGGCAAGAAAGAACTTTAAGGAAGGGCAAACAGCACCAAAAGGTAAAGCGATGGTTCCCTGCAGGATCCTGGTTGCCAACCATTATTAATACTCTCATTTTTGGATTTGTCTTCAGGGCTTTCCTTGCACTGTGACATTAAAAGTCTTGGCAGATGTTAAAAGTAAACAAAATCTGCAGTGTTTGTTGCCTCTCTGAATGGGAAGAAGGTGTGACTGATCACTGCCTTGCAACCCCTTGATAAGAACAATCAGTGCTACTGAGGCATGTGGAAGGAAGGAAATCCAAGCCAGATTGTTGTGAGAGCTTCTTGAGGGAATAAGAAGGGAAGGAGAATAAAACAGAAGATTTAAGAGGAGACAAGAGATTATGCAAATATGAGCTGTGAATAACATCCTGGCAGTAAGACCCCTCCAGAGATAACTTGCCACCTGCATTTCCCTAACAGGCACCTCTAAGTCAATGAGAAAAGGAGTAGCTTTTGAACAAAAAGGGGAGAGGATGAAATCAAAATCAGACGAAGCACTCTTTAATTCTAGCCACGTTAAACTCTAAATGCTGCCAAAAAGCCGGTAATAAAATTTAATTTTTTCTGAGGACACGACGATCAGTCATCCGACCAAAAATCAAAGTCTCCTGGGAGTGTTTCTTCTATTGCGGGGCTTGAGTAGGCTTGACCCTCTCAGAATTTCATATTTCATAATTGAACTCAATGTCCCTCACACTTTTAACATCTTCCTAGATTAAAAAAGAGCATTAATCACTCTCGCCTTGGAGCAGCTCTGAAGGGGGAAGTGGGACAATCAGGTGCAGTTTCGAGAGGCCTGGGGGGATTAAGGCGATCAGTGTCTCTGTGCACGTGTTACTGTGTGTCCATGTCTGTGTCACAAACAAATAACAAACTCTCCAATAATTGCTACAATATATATGATCCACCACCACCTCAATAGTTTCACAAAATTGAGCACCGTGCTTGTGTGGCTTATCTCTAGAGAAAAAAAAAAAAAAAATTGAAAAGCGCTTTTTAACTGGGTGCTTTGTTCTGATTTATATATTTCTTTTGTTTTTTGAATAGCCAGGGTTTACCTCTTTCAGCTGCAGGAACTTAGAGCAAATGATAAACGAAAACATCAAGCCAGAGCCTGCGCTAATGTCTGACACAAACGTGTCATTCGATATTTAAGTATTTATTTATTCATTTATGTTTTTGTAGTCTCTTCTTAGGCTCAGAACCTTTGTATTTATTGTAATAATGGTGACAAAATGTGGGAATGGGGCGGGGGTGCGGGGGGGAAGAATGAACATAAGCGCAAGGGAA
This sequence comes from Rhipidura dahli, assembly GCA_013399225.1. Classification (NCBI taxonomy): domain Eukaryota; kingdom Metazoa; phylum Chordata; class Aves; order Passeriformes; family Rhipiduridae; genus Rhipidura; species Rhipidura dahli. Next base: position 54,218 of record VXAC01003560.1, on the reverse strand, counting down.
AAAAGCAGCGACAGCGGAGACGGAGGAGCGGTCCCCGCAGAGGTGGGGCCGTCTCTGCCCCCCTGTTTTTGGTTGAATTGAGGAAAAACGAGCTGGGGAGCGGGCTGCACCCCGCATCCGAGGGGAGCAGGGCGGAGAGGGCATTTCGGGTCCGACCCGGGAGGGGACAGGGAGGCAGCGGGGAAAGCCCTGCGGCGGGCTCCGGGGGGACGAGGCTGTGTCCCACGGCCCTGGCGGGGCCCGGGCCCCATGGCGGGGTGGTCCTGCCACCAGCACGGCTACAAATTGCCGTGGCTGCGGGCCCGGGAGAGGGAGAGCGCGAGGCTGCGGGGAGGGTCCCCTCCCGCTCGGACTGTCTGCAGGGAAGCCACGGGGCCAGGGGTGCACTGGAGCGAGGAGGGGACAAAAGAGGTGGCTGGGGCTGGCTGCCGGAGAGGGGTGCCCGGCTGAAATCCTTCACAGCTCCAGGACACAAAACCTCCTAAATCTTCATCAGAAAGTCATTAGAAATCTGTTGGCGGGGCCGGGCGCAGATTGCCAGGGGAGGGGACTCCAAAGCCCCTCCGGGCTCCACAATACCTGAAATGAACTGGAAGGGATGGGGTGGGGCTGGGAAGCAGATTTCCTGCCATTACTAAAGACCCCTTTCAGCCTGCTCTGCAACAGTTTTACGATGTGTTAGAATTTACATTCACGTGTTGTTAACCATTCTTTGGTGCAATGAAACGTTTTATCTGTCTGACCTCAACCTTTGCCATATGCTGGTGCAAACTGTTCAACTTAAGCCTGGACGAGTTTAAGAAAAGGAGGATAAAAAAAAAAAAAAAAAAAAGAGGGGGAGAACAAGAAGGGTCCAAAAAAGCACATTGCTGGGTAGGCTCTGTTGTTGCTTGTGATAGCTGCCTTCCTCTCCGTTTTCCATGGAAACGTTTTGAAAGCCAATTCCAAAAAAGAAAAAAAAAAAAAAGAAAAAAAAAAAAGGAAAAAGGAAAAGATCCATGCCAATAAATGAATAGGGGTTCAGAACATGCCAGCTCTTCATTAATTGTCCACTTCACTTATGCTGCTTCGTGTCTAGCGATTCTTTTTATATCATGGAGAGATGGCAATGAAACTTTATTATGATGGGTTAAGAAGAGGTGTATGGAATACATTTGAAAATTATTGGAATTAGTTTTGTAAGGTTTTTATTTATTTTATTCTAATTTCTTGATTTCTTAGCCTAGTTATTTTGAAAGAATAAGAGCTTTGAACTGTGGAAGGAGAGTTATAGTTGTGTGAGATAGCCTGGCAATTCATAATGAAGGATTCCATTTTGTGTTTTTGAAGATGTGCCTGGTTAACTTGTAAATTCAGCCTTACTTTTCTCAGATAACAGTATTTTGGCAGTGCCCCAGGCTTGCTATTCTTTCCCTCTGAAACTGTGGTTATAGGCTTGTCTCTACATCTTGCCTACAGCGTCTAGATGTGGTTAGGTATTTCTCACCTTATGTTTTGGGTGGACTAAACAGTCTGGAGTGCACTTCCTAATATCTGGTGTGATGGATTTGCATGGTTATTTCTCTTCTGAAAAACCTGAGATTTCCTTCATCCCACAGATGCCTCTGGAATCTAGCAAGAATGGTCCTGGACAGATCCCTCAGGAGGATGTCAGTGAAGATGAAATGTTGTCATGTTCAGCAGCAGCGGGACTTTGGGATCAAAAAAGCTTGAGTTGGGCCATTCAGCTGTGAAGCCCATGCCTGGAGAAGGTTCATTTGCGCACATATGGAGTTGTTTATGGCAAGGCTTTGAATGCTTAAGGACATTAGATTATTTGGGAGTTAAGCAAGTCCTTAGTGACTCGACTGATAGCACTTATGTTCCTGGAAGGCCCCCATTGTTTTGTGAGCCATGCTGACCCTGGGGGGCATCCAGGTAAGAGAACTCTTATGGCTAGATAAGGCTCATATACTCACCATCATAATGAATCCCCAAATTCATTAAATTCAACCTAATTAGATATGCTAGCATCGATACAGCCCATCAGTATTCCCTATCCTGGCCCAATCATTGCTGCAGTCTCTTGCATTATATAGTTTTGCATTTCTTGGTATGTGACATGATTCTCAGGGAAATAAAAATCATTGTTGCTTTCTGTGAAACCCTGCCACATTTTTATAAATAATTTCCTTTCTGCAATGGTCTATTACACATGATGTTTTGAAAGACTGAGAAAGAGTTAAGCAAAATGAAGACCATTATCAATATTTCATTTGTCACAGCTGAAAAACTACATTTATAGGTCAGTCCTTTTCAATCCGTTCATTGATTTCAGTACTCAGAGCCCTTCAGGGACTATCTAAAATCCACTGATGTTTCAGAGTGCTAAGTTTTGTGTTTGGATTTCTGATAAAACTCAAAGATGTGTCAAAACCATGTAACAAGCTCTGGATCTGATTTACCACTGTACACTTTCAGTCTCTACTGATGTTAATTCCAGTGATTTCATTGGAATGGAGCTGGTATTGATTTAATTCTTATGTCGATGTGACCCTCCAGAGACATACTTTCCTGCTCTTATTCCCACTGACTTCAGTTCAGAATATAATCAGGATCATAATTAGAAATGATGACCTGATTCAGTCAGGCATAAAAATACAAGTCACTCTTCAAGTTTCTCAGTAATGCTACTGACTGCAGTGGCACCACTTTCTTACTTAAAGTCAAGCGTGTGCTTACATCCCTTGCAGATGGCAACCTGTGTATTTAGGTTCTCTCTCGAACCTCTCTTTTCTCTGAAAGTGGAAGTCCTTTGACTGGCTATAACAAGCTTTGGAGCAAGTCCATAAATAGAGTAAACTTGGTAAGAGTTTTAAGGAGACTTGGGAGCAAAACTGTGGTTTTTCCTCTATCCCCATCTATGCAATTCCATTTGCTTCAATTAACTCATGGAATTCGATTGAAGTCCCTTTCAGAGCATATTCATGGTATTGTCTACAAACCTATTACTCTCAGAAAGCAAAGTAGGACAATGCATTTCTTCCTGCAGGTTGTGCTGTCTATTTTGGGTGCCATTTAAATATCTGGTGCTTCAATAAGCATACACAGCAGGATTCAAATGCCTTTGTTTATATGTATTTTTCAGGCAAAAGCTTGCCAAACTCCAGTTGCAGGCTTCTGGGGAGAGAACTTGGCTTGGAATTAAAAACCCTGGGAGTGGACTGGATCCAAGATTGAATAAAATCATAGCTGAGGTGCAAATACCTAATTACAACCATTATCCAAAAATACAATTTAAAAATAAGGAAAATATTACTCATCACATTAAAAGGTGAATTTTCCTAGTTCCATTAGGATATTTTAAAATCAACCAAAATATCAAAAGCTAAGTGGCCTAAGTATCCATGATCAATATTTATATTCAAGTGAAAAGGAAAAGGACTGAGGCAATGAAATTTAGAAATGCACATATTGTTTTTTGATTTGAACAGTCAACACTGGTAAAAAGCCTGACTGTTTACTAGTAGATTACTTTCTGAATCAGCATTACCATGCAGATCTACATCTGTTATTCTTAATTTGAATACAAAAATTACCTCTAATCTAATTAAAAATAGAAGGCAATCAGGAGCTTGATGTCCTTTGAAAGTCCTCAAACTTGTTAAAGCTAAAAGTAATTCAACAATTTTAAGAAATTAATAAGAATTATTTATCAGGGGCTAGATTCTGGCTAGTGAGCTCCAGCTGGAAAGGTAACTGTGAGGAATAAGATTTTTAATGCAACACCAACAATGTTCTTATTGCTTGCTGTCATCAAATAAGTAACTTTGATATACCCAGGTTACCTTTGAAACAGCTAATTTGACCTACATTGCCTTTGAAATGGCTGATTTGTGTTGGCCTAATGGCAGCAGCCCTGGGCTCAGTGTGGCTTGGTTCATCTCATGCTGCAGGAGACCAACTTCTGCAGTTAGGCTGGTAGCACTGCAGGTTGGCTCAGATCTACATTCTCTCTCTAAGGAGTAAGGGGCTAAGTGACAGGAAGAGAATGCAAATTCAGGTAGGCTGGGTTGTGTCTTGCCTGGTGAAACTTTCCTTCTCTTGCAGATCTTTAAACTGTGACCTAAAAAGAACTCGCATCAGAATTTCCCCTCCAACATAGTAAAAGCATTATTTCTCTTAAGTACATTAGATTGCCTCTAAAAATTTAATCTAGTGTCCTAGCAATAACCTTTTTTTTTTTTTTTTTCCTGTAGTGATAATTTGCTTGGAAAAGCCTCATGTTACTGAAAGGCTATGAAAGCAAACACAGACATATGCAGGGAATAGAGTGAGAATTTCTGAGTATTATATCTTATGATAAGTGACTAAGTAAAATAGGCAGAAACATAGTAGTCTTAAGTATTCATGTAACTTTCTATATTCATATTTAAGGTCTCCACTTTCTGTAACTGTGAGAGGACATTGGTTTGTCTTTTTAATGTGGAGATGAGTGAACACAGTATAAAAAATTTCATATTTGTTCCTGGTCTTCTAGTAAATCTTGCTGAATTGCTTTGCAAATTTCAGGTGAGATTCATTTCACCCAGCTTTAGCTGTTCCCCAAAACCAGTGACCTTTGGTGAGCACCAAGAAATATATCTCCACTGTGACTGTGGAGGAGGAAGCCCAGGGAGCAGCTGGCTTATATCAGATGCTTCATTCTTTGGCAGCTAGAGTTAGCTAAGTTACAGCTCTCTTCTTACAGTGCTGTTGCACGTCTGTGAAAGGGGAAAACACTCCAGCTGGTGGTTTGAGTAGACCAGATGTAGGTTGTTAGACATAGATTTGGTAAGGTGAATGCTCTAGCATTCCTGGAAGAAGACATCCATTTCTTACTGTCCTTTTTGGGGAATGGTTGTGGTGCATCACAGTAATTTGTTGTTCAGCATTCATGTGTCATGTCGATGCCATGTCAGAAATGGGGTCAGTGGGTGGTTGGCTGCTAAGAGGAGCTGTGATCCTGTAAGTACAGCCTAGGGCACCTAAGGCACCCTACTGTCATCAGCAAGGAAATGTGGTATGCCATCCTGTTTGCCAAAGGTAGAAGCTTGCAGGATCTCTGAGAGAAGCCATTTGGGTATGACTAGGTGGGATGTACTGTAGATGTGGCTTCTCTGCAAATCTCTTGCATTTAAAAAATGTTGAACACAATGACCTTATTCCCCAGATAAATTATTTAGCATTAATATTTAGATTGTCCTTTTGGGAAGTGTCAAAACAGAAAGGCTTGATATTACGGGGATAGCTTTCAAAGAATTCAGGCTCAGTTATTTAAAAATATGGCATAGGATTCATCTCACCTGCCTCTAGAAGCGTGCAGTTTAAATGATGTCTATTTGTGAGCTAGTGGTACTGAAGGGCATGTCTTCAACACCTGCTCCATGAGAGGTGACTCGCCCAACTGCAAGTGCTTAACTCTTCCCACTGACTAGGCTAGCCTGCAGCAGTGAGCTCAGACTAGACACCTTGGGTTTAGACATTCAGCATTAAATGGGATGAATCCTGTTCTTAGTCTGTAGGTACTGCTATATAAAAATTACAGATAAAATTAATGGAAAAGTTGCTGCTGATCTGCCTGGGAAATATGACCTTCCAGCCCCATGTGAGTAAAACCCATGTGACTATTTCACTTCCCACAGGATCTAAGCCATGCTTACTACTATTTAAGTAAAAATAAGTCTCAGTTGATTTTCACTGGAATCATGTTACAATCCCATTATAGATCCTTCCTCAGTATAATCCCTTGTGTACCAGGATGAATTTTCTAGTTTGATGTTGGTACTTTCCAGAGGCCTTACGGGAGGATACTGAAGTCTCCATTGCAGCCATGGAGTGCAGCTGGTAGATAGCAGGTAGGACCCGTGTGGCACCATCCTGTGGCAGGTGCTCACTGTGCAGCTGGGGGCTGCTGTGGCTGAAATTTGAGGTCTGCTTCAGCCCCCCCACACAAGGGATGTGCTGCATCTTGCTGAGTACTGCTGCCACTGTCCTATTGCTGCCTGCTCCTGTCTGCTGTCCAGCAGCCCCTCTGGCTCCTGCTGTTGTTCAGGCACTGGGCTGGGATGTCAGAGGTAGCTCCAGGTGCTGAGAATTTTGATGTGTGACAAAGAAATGGTGCAAACTGTGTGTTCCAAACAGCCTTGCCCTTGTCTCGCCCTTTGGACTCCTGTTGCTTCTGCCACCAGTGAGTGCTCTGAGTGGCCAGAGGAACATGCAAGAAGCTGAAGAGTGAAAAATACTGAAATACTGCTGTACCAGAAGGCTAGAAGGCTTGTTACCCACCCATAGCTTGTCTCTTGCTTACACATCTGGTGTAAATATCTATCTCTCACTGTCCTTCTTGTGCTGCTGAGTGCAAAGGTTGTTTGCACCAGTGCTCATACTATTCTTGTCATCTCTTTCATGAGGAGTGGCAGACTACAATAAAGAAAGGAAATTGTTTTGCTGGTTTGGGATTTCAGGGCATATGTCTCCCTTCCTTCACCTCCTGATGTCCTTCAGGGAGTATAGGGAAATTAACCCCATTCACAAGGTGAGTGCTTGTAATTAGAATTCTCATTCACTCCTAATAGTCACTGGTATCCATCAAAAGCTTGATTTCCAGGTCTGTTGCATGGTGCAATGAAGAGGAAAAGAGCTGAGGGTAGTAAGCTTGTTGGTGAAATGAGGGGAGCTGCTCCGTTGGCTCTGAGGAGACCCAGCTTTGCTTGACATCCCCAGGGTGCTGTGTGGTCTTGAAAAGCCGGTCAGAGGAGTGAGAGTGGGGCCTTTAACAGCATTTTATTGGACACTAGGGGCAGGCCAGGAATGGGTTTATAATCTGTTGTCATGGTTCAGCTGACAGATGGCAACTGGTGAGCAGGGCAGTCTTCAATGCTTTGTGGGACTGAAGCCCGTGCTCTCTGCTCTAAACTGATGGTAAGCTGATGAAAGTGCCCCTGAGCAAAGAAGCTGTGCTAGCTAAAGGCTGAGTCAATTTGAAAACCAATTTTAATTACACCAGTGCAAACTGTGTGAGCAAGCACACAGTCACCTTGGTGGTAAGGAGAGAGACGTTGTTAGTGGTGTGTAACTCTGGACCTTGCTCTCTAGACCAGGCTGGCACGTCCTGGAAAGAGTATCAGACACAAGATAAGGTAATTACCATAATATAAAGGTTAAAACCCCCCTTATATGATGATGGTACATGTTAATCTGCCCCTTCTTAACAGAACCTAACTGATGAAGAAGCTGTAATTCAGACCTCAAAACCAGGAAAACCCCCCCAAACAGAGCTCTGTAAGATACAGGAACAGTGGATTAACAGGATACAAGGAAGCCTGCCAGATTTGTGTTGTACCCTAAGCCCCACCATCCCATTTGGCAATCTTCTCTTTACAGCTCAACAAGTGTCACGAGCTGGCTGCACGCTGCCACATCAGATCGGTGACCTCGCTTTTCAGCCCCGTGCAGCTGAACTGACCCCTGCAGCCAGGGATCAGATGGAAAGCCATTAGGGCTGATTCCTCACCAGCACCATGTCCAGACTCATGTCACTGCTGCTTCGAGTCATCCTGGGAGCAATCATCCATGCATTGATTTTATGGCAGTGCTGACACTTGCTTTCATTCTTTGGGAGCCGGGGAGAATTGCTCTTAACCATGCCCCCTGCCGCCTCGGGATATAATCTCAGGAGCATAGTTTAGGGGCACAGCCAGCTTCAAGGAGCATTACTTTGCTTCAGTGCATTTTTATATGTTTTCTTTTCCCTGCAGGCCCTTTTCTGCTAAGGGGGATGTTTGAACCAGCGAATGCACTTCTTTTTTCTTCTTCTCCTTAGTAAAGTGACAGTCAAAAAGTTTAAGTCTGTGTGCTGTTGTCAAAAAATACAAATGTTTGCCCCATTTGCTCCTGGGTAGCGTCCTGGGCTTATGTCTTAGCTTCCAGCTTGGTAATAACATCCTCTCTTAAAAAAGGACTTTGCAAGCAAATCAGTTCATCAATACAACTGCAGTTTGAAGCCTGCATTTGCCAAATCCACAATCCTGGGAATAAGTTTTAAAGGATAAAGCTTCAGTAAGACTATTTATGCAAAGACTTTTTTTTAGCATCAGGACCAAAATAAGGATTTTTTTTCACAGGTTAGAAATCGTTTGAAGTACTTGTTTGTTTTTGGGTTTTTTCCATTTTTTTTCTGTAATTCCCATTAGCTAAATTAATTGTTGCTTTCTTTTGAAATTAAGGAGAACAAATTTTTTTTTGTACTGAAAAGTACAAGAAAATAATTGCCAACAGTCTGTTTGTACCTGAGTTTTTATTATATTTCTCTTGAATGGAATCTCAGAAAAAAAGGGAGGAAACCTGTTCACAGACAAAGAAAAAATCCCAGTATATGAAAGAAAGAAATACGTTTGTATGATGATTTCTTCTGGATGCATACAACATTGCAGTGTTCTGATAATGGAAACAATTAGTTTTAGAAACAGCATAAAGCTTGCTAATTTCCAAATAATGGGAAATGGTCTGCCTGACAGGCTTTTCTTTTTGGTATTTATACTGCATATAGAGTAGCAAAATAGCAGGAGCAGAGGCAAAGCCGGGCAGGCAGGGCAGCCTCTCCAACAGCTGCATCGGACCCCTGCTGCGCTTCTGCCAAAGCCCGTGCTGTGGAACAGTGACAAGGAGACAGGCTTTTGGGGGTCCACTTATGTGATTAGCCCTCTCCTCTTGGGCTGAAAAGGGAGAGAAATGTTAGGGTTTTTTAAGAGGAAAATGAAAGCCACACCTACGTGGGCAGATGGGTGGTTTTCTGTATTTTTCTATTCCGTGAACAAGTATTTCTGAAAAACAAGCATGATCTGGAAAGGTAACCTGGCTAAGGATCTTGCAGAGCTACATTTTTGCTAAACCATTTTTCATTATCCTATTTAATTTCTGGAACCTGAAACAAGGGGAGGGAATTATGCTTTACTTTTTGCTTTTGTATAAGGCAAATGGGGTTGGAGGTCTGTGATTTATAGAATAGAAGGAGGCTTCCTGCCTTCTGTCAGCGAGAGATAAAGGTGCCTTCTCAATCCATGGGTCTTCCTGAAAGAATCCATGAAGTTTGGTGTTAATAAATAAGAAGAGTGGGTGAACAGGGTGGAGAGCATACTGCTCTGGCAGTATTTGAGACAAAGGGCAATGGTGGACTATTTAGGCAGCTAAAATTTTTGGCTTTTTGGAAAGAGTGGTTAGCCTGGCTCCTATTTAGCTGAAGAAAGACCTAGAACTGAGATGGGAAAGCATGAACAAAACCATCCATGCATACCCTCTTTACAAGTCATGAAGCTTGAGGAAGGGCTGTCATATCTACTGCCTTTGGCATCTCATTTCTTCCCCTGTCTACATGAGAAAGTGTTCAGGAGGCAAAGAAGGATTGGTTCCTGTTGGTATGTAGTGAGAATATATGGTGGCACTGTAAGTCACTGAAAAGCATCACATATTTTGTGAACCATCTACTGTGCTCTGTAGAGATAAGGTCGAGTCTTTTCAGCCTTTTCAGTTTCCTACTGAATTTCTTGCAGTGACATCTTTTTGAAATCTTTTAGAAAGGTTAACAGTCCCTTAAGAATCCTATAAACTTCTAGAGTCATTGCAGTAGAAGATATTCAGATTTACTGTCTTTTGGGATTTTCTACCCGCTAAATCCTAGAAAGCTTTACATGTGACCCAAACTGCAAATATATACCAAGTAAAGGGAGGGACTCATAAGCCCAAGGATATTGATAGCAGGAAGATGCAAGACTTCCCCTTGGGGGCTAGTTGAGTACCATCTGCTTGAGAAGGGCTAAAAAGCTACCTGGTCAAGGAAGGCTTAAAAGGATGGAAGAACAGTGCAAAAAAAGTTAAAGGAGTGCTGTGAAATGCCCATGAGAAAAGGAGGAGAAAAGAAGACTCATACATTTGTGGGCTTTTAAGGCTCTGTGGAGCAAGGGCCAGCCATCTTACACACTGTTCAGGAGGCACAATATACTGTCTTGTACATGGAAACACACATAACAAATCTTGTTATCATTCCTGATACGATTACTTTGATTATTCAGTGTATAATGGATGAGAATGAGCAATTAAAATAAAATCTAAATGTAGATTTTATTTGCACAGATACTAAAAAGTATCTCTCTTTAGCAAAGCCTTTTGCTATTGCTCTTTGCACCCTGGGGAGTCTTCAGAAGCCTGATCATTTCCCTTGGCTCCCTAGCTCTGGGGAAATCATATCATTTTGTTGGTTCCCTTGGCTTCCCAGGCAATGCGAGGAGCTGGCTCAATGTGGGACATAAATGACAATTCATTGCCAGAAGGGAAGTAATTTTCAGGCCTCCTCCCCTTCTTTTCTTGCCATGAATGTAATAATACACTTTGGAAACATTACTGGGTAATCTGAAAACAGCAATGCTGTCAGAATTCAGAAAATGCCCAATAGAACTGATCATTCACATAGCTTAGCTATGATGTTTAGAATTGCTGTACATCATAGTTCATTCTTCACTAACATCCTGATGGATTTTTCCCCAGTGAGTTGTCTTTGCACTAAAGCTGTGTAAGAGCATTATGGGTTGGATGTTGTTATTTTTCTTATCCTTCCTTCCTGTCTACCTCTTCTTTTTTCTTTTTTTTTTCTTTTTTTTTCTTTTTTCTTTTCCAAAAAGCTACTTCATGTTGCAAAGATCATCAGATGAAATGAATGCAGCCCAGCTGGGATTTGCTGGAAAAGTGTTCAGCTTGGCAACACCTCTCACAGAGTAGCTGGGTCCCTAAAAGCTTTGTTTAAAATGATGAAATGAAAACAAAAGAGACATAATTAGCTGCTGTGTAATAATAGAAAAGGCTTGTATCCAGTTACTGTAAAAGTCATTTAATGAAGGGTAATCTGGACATAAGCCTGCACACTATAGCTGTAAAATATTTAAGCTTTTTAATGAGAGGGAAAATGGAGAGAAGGGTTTGCTAACGTGATTAGGAAAAATGCCTTTCATAACCATTTTTACAGGGGCTTGCAATTCCTAAACTGAGGTTTGAAGCTTTCTTCAAGCCAAAGCAGCAATAAAACTTTTATGCTGCACCAACACTTAAAAGCTACATACATCACATTGGTTTTATATGTCTGAGTGGGAACATCAGCGTACGGTTTTTATGTCTGCAAAGGGCTACGCTGGCTATTGAGTAGCAGCTCCAGTTTCCTCCACTTACTTCAGACTGTAGAGTGCTTGTGGATGAGCAGTCATTAATCTTAAACTGCAGTAAAAGTTGCTTGCAGTGATGGTCTTTCTCATCTCCCCCTCCTTGTTTTGCTTTTCCTGGCTGTCTTTCCTAACCTCCCCTTCTTTCTCCTTCCTGCAAAACTCCCTTTTCTCAGGCTCTCTCCACTACTGAAACCAAAAGAGATGCTGCTTGGTCTGAGCTGGACCAGCTGCTCTGATGTGATGAATACATAGCATTATTTTTAGTCCATTGACAGATTACTAGGCAAAATACAGGAATCAGCTGGGGATTTTCTGTGATGGGACAATCATAAATGATGTAATAAAACATTATTTTACCCTTGTGTAGAATTTAGAGGTGTATTTACTATTACTATGGTATTTGCCTAACCTGAGTGCAAATATTTCTATGTTTTTGCTACCTATACCTGGGAGGAAGGGATAATCCTGTCCCCATGAAGGGGACACCTTCTTTCTAATCAATGGAGAAGTGTGGACACATGACAAGGGTGGGCACATCTGTAAACCTCCTGGATTATAGATGTTCCTCTCTTTGTTCAAGAAAATGAATGGAGTCTCACAGTGGTACAACAGATTTCCCAGTCTTTTCTAAGATACAAGAATGACTGAGATATTGATATCATTTGTGATACTGAGACAGTGTGTATGGTTATCCATGGCCATCTGACATCTAGTGGGGGAAATAATGGAGACAGGGTGGTTTCTGCCCTAAACCTCTCCATGGAAAGTCTGATGGTTGTTGGCAGCAGGATGGACACTGGCAGAGCCTTTCCTGTGGTCCTCAGGGCAGCGACTGGCAAGGGGGAAGGAGGCCTTGGCAGTGAGGAGGAGCAGCTGGGCAGTGGTTGGAAGTTTTGCCACTGGAAGTTTGAAGGGTGAAAAGGAGAAAGGACTGGGAGTTCATGTGCTCTTATTGTGCCAAAACATCGCCTGGCTTCTGTGCACTGCTGTAGCTCAGCTGCCTTCAGCTGTGCTCTTCCCCTTGTTTCCTAGCTGCCTAGTTTCCAGGGCTCCATGAATTGCACTCATTGTCAGTACAGCCAATTAGAGTAATTGTTGCCATTATTTCAGTGATATCTCACAGAAATAACATGCTCAGAGACACAGCTTTTGCACTCCTTCAAAGTCATTACTGTGCCATCAGAATTTGAGCTCAAAGGTTTTGCTTAAACGTATAAATCATATTTGTAGGTCTGCCCCTCATATTCTTGCAAATTCTTCATTTAAGCTTCCATGTAGAAATGGAGATAATAAATATTCATGCATTTCTTCCTACCTTGATATGCTAATTCTGGTATGAATGGTAATCTAGAAGCAGCTGAAAAAGATGGCTTGATTCTGGTATTATTTATGAATCCTGTACTGAAGTATTGGGCTGGGGGGTATGACAATGCCAGTTAAGAGTGATTTAACAAGAATTGTTCTCTGGAGATACTGGCTTTGCTTTATCCATTGCATAAAATCATTTAAGATTACTGAATTCCCTATTTATTACCTTATTACCACAGTGAGTTGTCTCAAATTAAGTGAAATTGATTCTTTTTTCCTCATCTCTTTCACAGCCTTCTAAACAAGGTGCTGAACTCAAGTGCTTCAAGGTGTGCACCTAACAGTCTGATTGACTTCAATGAGCTAGTTTGACAAAACCTAAATATTTGTAAGAGTGATGGATCTTTTACAGTTACCAGCTGTATAGTATAAAATGAAGAGTTCATTTCTGAGCAAGATGAATGGATGTTCAAGTTGACTCATTTACTGTTTGAAGCAGCCACAAAAATATTTTCATACTATTGGAGAATTAAGGATATGTCTCAAATGAATCTCAAACACTAAGGCTCCCAGACTTTGTTTTTAAAAGCTTTGTATTTGAAAATTCTAGGACAGAAAAGTGTTTGGTTTTTTTTTTTCCCCCTCATATTGAGCAGAGATCCGAGCAGTTGCACTACACCTGATATTGGTGAATATTAGGATGAAAATATAGAATCATGACTATCTCTATTTATACTATTTATAGTACAGACCTCAAGACTCTGCTATTGCCTTCAGTGGCAGCAGAGACCTAGTTTCATCTGTGCCAGAACCTAATGGAGTTAGAAGAGCTGCAGTGGCTCAAACCAAACCTGTCACTCTGACCTAACCTCCATGATAGATGCTTGAGAGAAAGACAAAAGACTGCTGGAGCTACTTGTAAATTGGTAACTCTGACCAGTGTGTAAACTCTGTCATGCACCATTGTATGTCTGCTAGAAGAAGTGTCATGCAAATGGACAGAATTAACTTTTTAAATTTTTTGTTTTTAGAATTTCAATGTAATTGCAAATAATAGGAAGCATCAGAAAAACATATAGCTCTGCTATAGCAAATTTTACATGTCACTATCTTGTCTCCACTTTTAATAAGTATGAAATGATATTTGTTGTATCAGCAAACCTTGACTGCTAAAAGATCAAATGACCTTTGAATGTAAGGGGTTAAAAAGACCAGATGCTCAGAACTGAGTTAATTGTAGATTCAAAGTGCATGAAGCTAAAAGCTGAAAGACTGAGCTTGTGTTTTCTCATTTGTTGTTGCAGGTCACTGGGGTTACATGCTCTTAACTATGTGAAGGCCCTGTGAGTGTGAAGACTTCTTCCTTTTCATCCCAGTGGCTTGGCAGCAGAATAACTCATTATGGTTATAAATTACAGTTTCCTTTTTAAATGTCTGGAAAGACAAGAAGGACAAAATTTAAAACCCTGTTTCAAATATGCCCAGTTTCAAGCTCTTTAACATGGGAACTATGAGGATTGTATTTAACTGGTGGTAGGTGACAGTCAGTTAAATAATATCAATTTGGCTCATGAGCTGCAGCATCACCAGATGTACCCATAAACTGCAAACATCCTCTTTATTTTGTTTTCCCATCAACACTGGCTAGGTTAAAGAAGAATATTTGTCTTTGTAAGTGGTCAAAAATTTTCAAGTCCATATAAATGACAAAAGTTAATAAAAATTGTTTAAAACATATAGAATAATTAAGCATGACTTCTCTATGCTCTCTGTCATAGAGTTACTGTAAAAATATAATTACAATTTTCGAGCAATGCTTTCTGTTTCTAAGATCAGTTGTTTATCACAATGATTTCATTGTGGAGAGGATGCTTTGCCTAATTTGACACAAAATATTTGTCCTGGGTCTAGATTAGCTGGACCCAAAGGATGAAATTTATGGAGACTACAGATGCAAAACTATTTTTTTGTTTGCTTCAGGCCAGACCAAGAAAAGTGATATTCACTGCATCAGATTTATTCAGTCTCACTATTGCTAGAGTGGGCAGGACTCTGAGGATGTGAGAGTTTAATAATTCTCCTCAAAGATGTGCAAGACAATGGAAGGAAGAGTGGGACCTCTGCCAGAGATGTCAGTCAGAGAAAGTGGGTCACTGATGCCTTCTATCAAAATGACAACTCCCAGTAGGAGTTCCTCATCAGGGACTGCTTGGGAGCAGTGGAAAGGTAGTCAATTTTTTTGGTGACAGGGGTGATCAGGAGCTGGCATTGTATCCGTTGCACCCTCCCAACTGTACTGCTGCATGACCTGCTGGTGGGAAATGCACTGTACAAAGCCAGGCACTGCTGGCATGGGAGGAGTCCTGCAGAAGCTGAGAGCTGTCAGGAAAGCACTGACAGCTTGTGCTTTTCAAATTTGGTCACCAGTTGATGCATGGCTTGTTTAGCTGTGCTGTGAGGGTAGCAGGCCTTTACATGCTGTTTTGTGGTGGTGTGGTAAGTGTGTGCTTCTCATATATTGGTCTGCTACTGCTTGAGGTTTGCTTGTAGTTTTATCACTTTCCTTGTTTCGGGAAGCAGATGAGAAGAATTACTTTTTTTTTTTTTTTTCAGCAAAACACACTCTTAATATACCCTAATCTTCACCTAAAGATGCTATAGGCTATTTCCTGCATTGGTCTTACCTAAATATTAATGTCTAAAAATTAGGTGTCTAGCCTATAGTTAGATAGCTTGCCTCTAGACTCCACTGCCAGTGGGGGGAGAGAGCTGATCCAGCTAGCCTGTTTTATACTGACTTGACCCTCTCTGAACCAGCTCATTCTTCCACGCTTTATGAAAGAATTTGGTGGCTACATCATTGATAGTTAACAGATTCCTGAGCCTCAGCTTTGCTGACTGGAGATGTGTACTGTCCAACACTGCAACACTCCACAAGAAACCGAGAGTCACTGCTGAAGGTAGACTTAGGTGGTTTGCTGCCATTGTCATCTCAGGGAGTGTTAGCACAGAAGGACTTGAATCTGTCAACATTTCTTCTTATCTGTAATCCAGGTGGGCACATTTAAAGTGCTTTCCAGGTTCTGGCCTCATTACTGTCTTCACGGGAAATTTTTACATGGCAACTGTTTTGTCCCCAGACACAAAAGGAACGAATTCTCTGTAACACATGGTGACACCTTTTGCTAGAAGGATAGAAATGAAAATGTTTTACTGACAAAAGGAGCCTGTTAAACAACATCCATCTTCCTCTTTGCAAAATGGGCAGTTATTATGAAGTTATTTCTGTGAATGCCCCTGCTGCAATGCATTTTCTTTTGCATTTAGACTTGTTCAGTACCTCTTCATTAGTGCTGTTAGATCCTCAGGAAGAGCAATCCATTGTACTCACTGGCTGGGATGTCAGACACAGAAGCTGGCACAGAGAGAAACTCAAATGGTCACTATCTGCTTACTACACTGCCTGCCAGGAGTAGGATTCACCAGGCATGTATGAGTTGTTTAACATATCTTTGAGAAGGAGCACGTCTTTTCTTGGTGCTCCTACCTGTTCCCCTGTGTTCAAGTGAACACCTGCTTTTCGCTTTGTCAAGAGTGTGACTGCTCCCTTTGAAAAAGTTTACTGACACTCTTAAAGTCTCTGCTAAAATACTTCATTCTTGGCCATGAGAGATCATGAATTTTTATGCAAAGCCATAGGATTTTTGGATGCTGAATATTCCTAAATTTTGGCATCTAGCAATGCTGGGATTTTTGCATGCTTCAATCCAAAAGAAATAAATCTTTGTAAAAGAAAACCAACTTTGATGTAGGCACCAATAAAATGATTTATTTCACCTCTGAAAGTCAGATGTCCAGTTGAAACCAGCTGTCTTCCTCTCTAATTAACAGAAGGAGAGTAATATCATAAATCTTTCCAAGACACTTACCTTGGTGTGATGTATACCATTCCTTGGAATTACTTTGCTGCCTACTTATTTTAGAGATGAATCCAATCCCTTTTTTACCATTGCTTATCCCTTGATACCAGTGTGAAGCTGGATGCTGACTAGAAATTAAACACCTAAATATCTTTATGGATATAGGTCAAAGTTGGAAATTTTTTTTTTGGGTGAAGTTTAAGTTCACAAGTATTATCTTACCTTTTCACAGGGCAGAGGAGAAAAATCTGTTTAAATCCTTTCCTTTGAAAAATAATACAATCAGCTGAACACCAGTAATTGTCTTCTAAATCTTTATAGCTTTGGTTCTAGCCTTTAAAGTATATTTAGAATAACATATTTAGCTGTATTTTTTCTCTTGCCTTTAGAATGCCAGGCACACCAATAGAACTATATGAATAATAAATTATAATACTGTTTATCATCTAAATTGTTATCGTTTAGAATTTTTCTCTCAAGTGTTTCTTCTAGAAATCTATTCAACCCTCCCTGATGACACATTTGGATGAACATTTTTCAACTGTGAATGCCTAAAGTTAATAATCTAGATCTATATTTAGGCACAAAAATGAATGACCTGATTTTCAGAGTTGCTGATTACTTATTTTGACGCATTAATATGAATTTAATAGCTCTGCTGTAGGTGCCAAAGTCTTAAGAATGTTGGTTTTTTTTCCCCATGCACAACTTGTCTGTCAAACTGCAGAACACATGCAGAATTAGATTACTAATGAACGATGATAGTATGCCATATAAAAACAATGCTACATTGATTCATTTATTTGTTTACATGGTTGGGCTGGCTAATTTTATGTAGAAAGTTCACTATGAAAGCTGATTTACAGTGATTTGAGCAGAAAAGCATGCATTTCTCCTGTTTCATATTGAGACAATGGTGAATTCTATGTGAAGAAAGCACATCCTCTGGTTGTCCTTTGCTGTATGCCAAAGAGAAATATAATCTGAACACATTTTGCTCATTCTATGGAAAAGCAAACTTAGTTTTTCTGATGACTTTCATTATGCTAAAAGTTGTGGAAAACTGGATACTGCACAATAAATTGATGCATATTGTAAAACAAAAACATTTCGGAAAACGTTAGGAGCCATTTGCTCATTTTAGAGATACGTGGTGCCCCTTTGAAATGTAGCTTCCTTGCTGTTTGAAGACATGAACCATCAAAACTCTCAGCTACTTACATTAAGGGGTCGTAAGGATTTGCTGAAACACATTGCTGAGTAGGAGTCTAAGAGCCTGATTTGCTGTACCTTGTCTGCCTGAGTTTGAGGTGGTCCCCAAACTACTTTGAGAATGCCCAGGACTCCGTAAAGAGCTGAACTGTGGTGTGAGTGGCAAGATCTAGACTTCAAAGATAAGGACAATAAATACCCTTTGTTCAGCATGTTGTCTGTTTCTTCATTGAATTATTTCTTGATGTGCACAGGAGTGTTTTGCAAAGAAGGCGAAATGAGGACCAGATGCTAGTTTTCCTCATCTTTAAGAGCTGGTCTTTGGGCCCTGATCAAACCAGTGGGGAGATTCTTACAAGCCACAGGGAAAGTGGGTGCAGGATCCCACCTACTGCACTTAATTTGTTTACAAAAGCCTTAAGGAGAATGTCTTGAATAGAAGTAAGCTTAGTGAGAACTGCACAGCCCCACCTGACATTATATACTGACAGCAGGTGGCAAATGTGGTTGGAAGTGCCTGACTATCACTGAATAAAGCACACAACCCCTTCAGCATCAGCAGCTGTGTGATCACTGGGGAGTTGTTTAGTTACATGCGTTTTTTTCACATCTGTCAATTTAACTAAATCAGTGGTCTAAATGAATAGTGTCATGCACAGGAACATTACATGGATTTATGACAGCTGAAATGGAATAGCACCTAGAGGATATGGGGTCCATGAAGCAGTGAATGGATTTCAGAAAAGCCGTGATTTTCATCTCTGGTAGACATAAGCTTGATCCATTATTCAACATGCTATGCAAAAGAGAATTGCACATTGGGTTCACAGGGCAGTCTTCTGACATATCAAAAAAGAAAAAAAAGAATTTAAGAGAAAGGTTTATATGTTTATGTTGCCTCTGTTTATGATGCTAGCAAAGGAAGTCCAATTTCCTCCTAATTAGATTATAACAGGTGCAAGCAAATTCAACAGAAGGGAGGCTGCTTGTATAACATCCATAGCACATTTGGTGTGAGTGTAGCAGGGAAACAGGAAGCATCTCTCAGCCATGGTTTTCCCATGTTGTGGTCTGAGACCTGTCACTTGCTCTGCCATCAGATAATGGTGTTACTGGGCTTGGAGAGGTGACCTCACCCTGGCTCAGGTTGGGTAGCTGAGTTCAGCTGAACCAGCTGGGGAAGTGAGTCCCCTTCTGAGACTCATTTTACACTGAGGTTTGTTCTTCTGAGAGCTGTGTTGCCTCAGGTGCTTCTGTTCCATCTTGCACACCCCATGTCCTGAAATCTTGGGGCTGTTGCTTTCAGCCATGTGGGAGGTGCTGCAGTCCTCTCCAGTTCTTCACTGATGAGGCAGGCTGATCCTGCCTCATGTTCTCCTTTGCCCCTCCCAACCAAGGAGGCAGCAACAAAAGGGTAACACATCCTGCATGCAGACTTTGCCTCCTCCAGCCACTTAAGCTGAGGTGCTCAGGTGTGAGCAGAGAAGGCTTGGAGATTGCCACCCCTTCTGCTGGGCTACCAGGTGGTACTGCCAGCCCAGTGGTGCGGGGGCAGCTGGAAGCAGAAACCTCTGAAAGTGTCATGCCCAGAATGGCCACAACTTGCCTCTCAGAGATTTTAGGTTGTTTTGGTTTGTCAGGATGGCAGAATTTTTTGTCTTTCTCCTCAGACTTACACTGAGGAAGGTCTTATGACATGTCTCTAACGATGAGAACAGAGTCCAGATGGGCAGAAACTGAACAAGTGGTATAAGAAGATGGATGGATGTTTCACTCCTGTTTTTAAGCAACCCAGGGAGCGATGTTACTTCAATTAAAATGAAATCTAATGAGTTGAGAAACTTTAATTGCATTTTAAAGGAGGGACAGGCTTTCTATATTCATTTTGAGTCTATAACGTAATATATAAGAAGGGTGAAGAAATACTTTTTAATTAAACAACTGAGGAGATCAGATCTGAGATCCTAGTTGACTAGGATGCTAATTCTGTTCTTTAAAAACTGCTAATGAAAAATATAGAGGATTAGTTTATGATTATTATAAAGGAATACACAGAATCATTCATGATGGAGGATTTAATAATTTTCTTGTGCGCAAATGGAGCTTTTCTGAAATAATATTGTGTATTTTTTGAGGAAAAAAGGTAAAGTCTGTTTCTGTGTAAATACATTTTACCATTGCTTCAGACTCCTGGTGAGATCATAATGATAAAGCTGCACAAATACTGTCACAAACTGGCAGAAACCAGCCTGGCAGGAAATTTCAAACCCAATGGCAAACTTCCACAGGCTATTGGAAATTAGTTGCTGTATTGCTAAAACAGTCATTGGGAGTCTTATGGGAAGAGGACTGAGTTTTTAATACAGAGACATGCAGATGGGTCCTTGTCAAGTTTATGATGTGACACTCATTTACCTTCAGGGAGAAGCTGAAATCCAGACAGTAAAGAAAAACAGGCTCCAGAGGCAGGATCTGTGGAAAAAAAAACCCCAGCATTTTCTTTTGCAGATATTGCTGTTGACTATTCAGAAAGGTATGTGAAGAACTGCGTTTCCAGAAATTAATGGCTAAATAAGTGAACATTATAATTACTTTTCTTTTTTTTTTTTTTTTTCCAACTTGGATTTTCTCCCTACTTCTCTTTCCTTTTGGCCATAATTTCATCTAGTGCTACACTCTTACCTGTGGTTTTGATATGTGTATTGAGAAATTCTTTTTGGACTTGTCTACATAGGGATCTATTAACAGCGAGTCATTTTCTCGGCAGATGCACTGATTGAGTGTCTTCTTTTTGAGTCAGCTTAACTCCAGTAGGTGTGGATTTAAACTATTTCAGACTAAGCCTATTTTGAAATAAGAGAGCCTACCCAAAAATTGAGGAAAACCTTATTTTTCTTTAAAGTTGACACTATCTCAGTATAAACACACTTTGTGGTGTAAACAAGCCCAGGAGAACATAGCATGTGTTTTGAATTACATTCGCAAGCTCTTGTGAGTACTCCAACTCATGTTCATGTGCAATTCAACCTACAGCAATTCAAGATGTTATCACTTCCCCACCTTCTCTGCTATTTATCACAGTCGGTCTGTCAGAAGTTCCTGCCAGGGTGGCAGATAGAAGACTGGAACACCAGCTCATTCAAGTTCCAGTGAGAAGTGTACTGTCTTAGCACAAACTTGGGTTCACTCATGAGTTTCACTGGATTGTGAACTGGAATGTGATTAAGGATGCAGTTCTGTTTCTTTGACTCTTGTTTTGGGGTTGCTAAACTATTGCAGCAGATGGATGCAACACAGCACTGCTGAAGTGAGATTAACAAGGTGCAGTGCTTTGTCAGAAGATGCCTGAGAGGTGGTGTGGCTCAGTACCTCACATGGGGTCTGGGAATTATAGACTCATGTTCTTTTCCCCATCCTTGTAGAAGTGATCTTTCATGGTGTCTTTGATATTTTTCTGTAAAGGAATCAGGTTTTCCTTGGGGTCAACAAGCAAGGTTTTTCAGCCCCTTCTCTAGGTTCATTTGAATATCAGATTCCTCCAAATGCCAGTGAGGCTGTTCAGAATTCTGCCTAAAAAATAGCATTCAGAAGAACTGCCTGTTCTCCTTTAACCTTGTTCTCAAAGCAACAGCAGCAAAAATTTGTTCTGGTCCCCTGGAGTCTTAAAAAAACATTAAGGCAGACACTGAGCTCAGACACTTGAAATTTGGCTGTATTACAAAGGACTGAAAATGAGACATTTGCCCTAGTAAATGCCTTAATAGAGGGGTCATTACCTGTGCTCTCTCTGTGACTGGATTAAGCCCACTGCAGCTGAGGATGGATTGGACTAATAAACTCTGGAGCCTATAGAAAGTCTGCAGTAGTCAACAGTGGAGAAAGCAATCAGGGTGTGTGTTATAGTGTGAGCATTATTGGAGGAAAGCTTGCCTTGCTCAAGGGTCCCCAGGGCTGCTTGGGCAACTCTATTTCCTTTGGTTGTCAGAAGAATGGAGAGTTGGTCTGTTAATTTGTTCTGAGAAGCAGACTGAGTTGCATAATAACAGCTACAGGTGATGCCGTGCCTATCCCATCCTGAGGTTTGCAGAAATCTGGCATGCCACTATATTTACAGTTCAGGTCAATCAGCTGCAGAGATGTCTCTGAGCATGACTCCCCTCTGTGCTGCCCAATAAGCACATTCTTGTGTGGTCCAGGGGACCAGGGCTTCCAGTGTGGGAGACCAGGGCTGCTTTGGCCTTGCTTGCAGTTACCATAATGCAAATTATGTACCTGGCCAGAATGGATCATTGTGTCCATTGCAAAGCCCAAAGCACACCTGTCCATGTCCACAGGTACTGCAAAATAGAACATTTGGATAGCTTATAAAACCAGATGATGACTTTCTTTTCCAGGGTCAAGTGCTATCTGGGTGTGAGCTTTCTTTTCCCTGAGTGAGGAATGTGGCTGAAATGAAGGGACTACTCAAGGGAATAGCTTCTGGTCTGGTCTATCTGATCACTGCCAAGCTCCTGTAGATCCTGTCTGACATAAGTGGATCAGGCCTGTGCCACACAGTGTTGGGCAGCTTGAAGATACAGTGGCCATACCTTGATCCTGGATGTAATGATGCTGTGATGATGCCATGCTCCAAGGGAGCTGAGTGAGTAGGTGTAGGACCGGTTTAACTTTTGTGTGCATGCCACGGGAAAGGGATGAGAGTGTTCTCCTTGCCTGGGATTAATGAGGCCTTTGAAATACATGCTACAGGCCTCTTTAGGGATATCTAATATTAATGTGAAAATATTCACAATGCTAAAGGCTAAATAAAGCTGCAGCTGTATTGGGCTGATAGTCTATAGGTTTCTTCATCTCTTATTCCAGCTCAGATATTTTCCACGTGCTCTTCATTGTGGTATCTGGCTGAAGATGAAGATCTGAAGGAGGACCTTTATGTGCAACCATTCCAAGCCCAGAAAATTTTGTCAGTTGAAGAGAAAGAGCTCATCAATGTTTTTGGTGAGATTGACCACTTTACATTGTTTGGCCCATAGAGAGGGAAGAGATACTCTTCGTATCTGTGAGAAGGGAAGTATCCACATAACTATCATGAAAACACATTTCTCTCATTACCTCCTTAGGCTGGGCAAGACAACCCTGATCTGAGATTCAAAATGGGTAGAAAGAGGAAGAAAGAAAGGGCCGACATGGGATTATTGTGGGGAAGAAGATTCTTTTCCTTTCTTGTCCCTTAACTCTGAACATTGAGGTGTATGCACTTTTAATCAAGGGCTTACTAAACACTTGTTACCTATAGGCTGGGCTAGCCACATTCCTTGTTCACAGAAGAGCCAGCACTGCTAGTGCATGAGGCTGGTGCTGCTCTGCAACTTGACAGAGGCAGCAGTTTGTCTGCAATGTGCAAAGCCATAAAAAGCATCTGGGATCCTTTTCCCTGTGGCCAGGTGGCTGCATTTATATTCACCAGCCACAGGCATTTGCAGGCATTAGAGAAGTGTTTTTTTCTTTTTTAATAAAGGTCTTATTTTTGTTGGGACTTGTGATATGGTGGTATGTGGAACAGATGTTTCAAGTACCTTTCTATATTAAGTCTTTATTATATAGGAGCCTTGAGTTTGGGTTCGTATTAATGGCTCAGACCACACCCAGGCCATGTTCCTCTGTTCCTTGGGACTGGGACATATGTATGAAGGACAAGTTTTTCTGAGGGAGTAAGTATTCTCATCACTAGATACACTTTTAGGGGGAAGGGACAGAAATAAATGCAAGACTGAGATTTTGAACTGCAGTGCTAAACAGATAGCTGCTCAGAAAGAAGACACTCATTATTAGTTTGAGGTCTTTTCTAATTGTGTGTCAACTTTTACTTGTGAGAATTATTTATCCACAATATAGTACCAAAGTAAATAATTCCTTTCAATGTCATGCTGGGTTGATTTTGAAGATGCCTTTTGAAGGAGCAGTTTTCTGTTGTCAGCAGTAACATGTCCCCTGCCTTGTCATTGCCCCGGGTTATTGTTAAGCACTTATTCCTTCTTTAAAAAAATTTGCATGCAGGTTTCTCCTGTCTTTATACATGTGGCTAGCTGTCCATGAAAATCTATCATAATCCCAAGGCAGCTGTGTACTTCTTTCATAACCAAACTGTCCTCTAATGCTCCTTCTCCTGGTTGTTTTCTTCTTCCTTCCTCTGCCACGCTGTATGAATGGACCCTGTTCTCTGGGTTCACCCTTGTTTCTTTTAAGGAAGTAGTTATTTCTTCTTAAGTGTCCTTGAATGGGAATTGATTCTCACTCATCACCCCAGCATATTTTGATATTGCTGTCATATATACACCCTTATATTCCTCTTCCAGATTTTTCTTTTTATGCATTTTGATGTTCTCTAACAAAATGTGCCAGTTTTCATGTGTGCTCTTACCATTTTGCCATCCACTCTCCCTTCTGCCTGTTTTCTTCCCGTTTGTCCAGACCAGGACTATTCTTTCTTGACATCTTTTGGCTTTGAACTCAGGCAGATTATGGTTAGACTCAATTCATTTATCCAAGAGTCTCTGGATTGCTTTGTTTCAGGGTAACAAGCTCTTCTGCCAAGCCATGGAACCTGTGACTAACAATCTCTCATCCTTGTGGCTGGTGGTACATCAGCTGCTGTTGTCTTGGTCTTGTGTCTTCCTTAGTGAAGGTCTTTCTTTTTTGACATTATGGATGATTTTTTTTTTTCTTTCATTTTTGGTGGCTGAATCATCCCAGTTGGTGTCAGTGGCATTTTTAAAGGTGTAAAGGAAATTTTGCCCTTTCTGCAAATTCTACTAAGTTTCTCATTCTGCTCCAGGAAGATGCTGCTTTCCTATAGTCTCAGAAAATTGAGGCTCACCCTTACTAACATAAGTTTTAAACTAGGCATTAATATTTCCCATACACTTTCTTATTTTGAACATGGCCCAGAGGGATGTTTTTTAAAACACTAACCTGACATTCTACTGATAAAGGGATTAAATGAAAGTATTTGCATAATGTCTTCCAAATAGATGAGCTTTATGATAGATGACACCAAAATATATTGCATAAGAATGTGAATCACTTGGAGAGGGAAAAAGTGCAAGCAATTTGTAAAGGGATTAGCAGAGTAGAACAGGTCTATGTCGAACACTGGTATCATGAAATAGATGGATTTCATTATGACAGTTGTTCCATAGCACCTTACCAAAGAAAGCTGACCTCCCCTAACCTCCTTATTTCACTACAGGATGATCCTATAATCAAAGAAGACCAGGACTCATTACATTCAGAAAGAAACATCTTCAGAAAATAAAAAGGAATATTAGCTGCTATGATCTTGTATCATACTATGAATTTGAATTAATGTTTTCTCCATATTTTTGGCTTTACTTCAGGAATACGTAGTTTGGTGGGAGGAGGGATTTAACAAGCTTTAGGCAAGCTTTGCTAAATCCACAGTATAGAGGGTACTGGACGACATGCACTGAAATGCTGATTCTACCAGGCTCGGAGTCTTATCACGTCTGCAGGCAAACAGTAGAAACGCTTTTACATTAGACTTGCAAAATGTAATGTGCAGTGCAGTACTTTCTGTCTGAACCATTCTGTCAAGTTAGCACCATGAGGTACCACATCCCACTTTGGATCCACTGATTTTTATTTTCTTGTTGTAAGAAAGTGCAGGTCATACACCTGTCCTGGTAATGTACTGAACAATTAAGAGGGAATTTGAGATTGTGACATCAGCTGGGATAAATATATTTGTGTATGATTACTTGATAGATAGAACCACCTAACCTACATTCAATTCATCCTATTGTTGGCCTTCTAAACCAAGACAAGTTATATATTTTTTTCCTTGTATTTTTGCATGTTTAATGTGGTCCCTGTTCTCCCCTAGTTAAATGCCTCTTATTCTTGTTAATGCATACAATTGAAAACCATGGCTCTGAGGCAGGGAAATATTATCTTTTCCAAATGTTGGTGGGAAACTGGTGAGATGTAAAAGGTTACGTTCATACCACCATGCATGATCAAATTATATTCGACTCCCGTGACTTTGGATTGAGCCACCAGCTTTAGAGAGCAGATGATATGAATCACCTATCTCTCTGTTGAATAATAATCATGATAATCTCTGCTGTAATAAAACCAGTGATTAAGTTAGGCTGGGTTTGAGAAGGGCTCTGCTGAACAGGTGTCTGAGAGACATTAGTGTGTTTTTTGCAAAGGTGTTTTTTTGTATAGCTCCCACTGAAATCAAAGACAAGGTCTGTTGCAAAAGAAGGGACTTGCCCTGAATTTCCCACTAGGAATGTTGCAAACAAGGGAAGTACTGATGAGAGTGCAGCTCTACAAAGACAAAATCGGGTTTTTTTTTCCCAAGTGGAAATTCTTAAGTAAGTGCAACTTTCCTGTATGACATAAAGTTTCTCTCCTCTAAAATGTAGAAAACTAATCTAATTTATTTTTTCAGATTAAGAGTTCTACATAGATCCAGAGAAAGTATTTTTATTTAGCATTAATTACACTTCAATTAGGAATAAAAATATAGGTCCCCATTTTCTCTGCGAGGTCGTGTGCAAACACAAATACTGCGGAAAATGCCAAAGCAATTGATCAGCTATCATCACTGAGCTAATATTTGCTTCCTATCTCGGAACGGCCTTTTAACCATAAAAGAAAAACCGTTGAGAAACTTTTATGCTTCATGGGTGATTTGCAATCCCAGCCTCGGGAAGGAACAGAGACTCACAGTTACGCTCAGGAAACAGGTATTTTTCCTGATTAGATATCAGAGGTTGTCTATGCTGACGACACAAAGCTGCCCACAAAATTTCACTTTCTTTTTACACAGTGGAGCATGCGAGTGTGGCCACATGTGCTGCAGAGCTGCCCTCTCTGTAGCCAGCAGGACTTGTGGTGCCTTAGCAAGGCCAGTGGGTTTGTAGGTGCCATGGGAGCTGCCTTTTGGGAGTTTTCAAGCTGCCAAGGAGCTGTTGCATGCATGGGTCATGGAGCATGCAACGCATCTGGAGTCTTCATATATATACCTGTACTGTCAGCTTGATTTACCTGTGTCTCTGTGCTGGGCTTTCCCTTGCTGCTTCATCTATCCTGGCAAATGCTGAAACCACATGATGAAACACTTGTCCTTTTAGATCTCTTCTGGGCTCTTTGGGGCTAAGATGTCATCATTACTTTTCTATTGAGTTTGTGTAGGTCTTTTTGGTGTGGGGCTTTCTTTTTGTTTGAAGCATCAGAAATAACCTGAGGCATGGATTGAAGCCTACCAGGGTGGTATTTCCATACCAAGAGATGTGATAGAAGGGCTTATGTCTGGAGTTGGAGGGCTGGTTAGGACCAGGCTGAGCTGATAAGAACCAAATCCTCATACATGACACCTTTTGGGAGTGATTTGCTTCCAGGATTTCCCTCAGTTTTGTATGGAGATCAGTTGGTTCACTCAAAAAAAAAAAAATCAAAATCTGTGAAGGAAGTAACACTTATGCAATCTCAGGATATCACAGACAGTGTACAGGTCACTTGGCCAGCATAGGCTTACCCATTGTCTGCAACATGTATGTGCTGGTTTGCACATACTCTGCTCTGGTGTGGCCAAAGAATTTTTCTTATAGTGCAAAAGGTATTTCACAGCTGTCACCTGCTCTGACAGGAGCCAGTCTGCTTCTCTTGGAGCTCAGGCTTTAGCCCTGGCTGTACTTATAGCATCAGTCTCTCCATTCCCTTGACAGCACTGTGATTTACCCAGGAAAGCACACCACTGTAACCTGAGAGGAAGAAGCCTGGATTCATTTTCTTGCTGTACCAGCATGGCTCTGGTTCTTTTTGCTTACACATTATCACATGCCTTCCAGGTCTTGTCTATCTTACATTGAATTATTAGCCATGAAATCCTCCAGTAGAGATGCAGCTTCTGCTGTGAAAAAATGTCTTTGCAAGAAATTAATTTATCCTTACCCTGCAAGATGCTGCTGCCAGCCTTGTGGGTATGTCAGGAAGCTTATGCTTATGCAAAGCTGTGGTTAAAAACATGTTACCCCAATGGACATGACTTCTCTCAAGAATTTTCTAGTATGGATTTGCCCTAAGCCTCAGCTTTCCCATTGCCACCTGGAGCTGATAGTGCTATGGTAATACAAGGAAGCCTTAAGAGCTCCTCACCAGGGAGATGAGTTTCACATGAGGCAGCACTGCTGCTCAGAAGCACTGCTGCTCCTGCCCTGACCTCTGCCCACCTACTCTGGAAAGGAATAAGGGTCTCCTAATGCTTTCTTCACTCAGGCACAGCTACAGCCTTTTGTTGCTGACTCAGTAGAAGAACTAAGCCTGACAGAATGAAGGAGAAAAAGGAAATAATGTTTTCATCATAGTCATGCTTTGGTTTAGGGACTATTGAGTGTGGGCTTTGGTGGATTGATGCTGTGTTTATCCCACAGGGTCTCTCACGGACACGCTGTGGCAGCACTCTCCCAGTACCTACACGTGCACACAATCTCACCCTCACAGGGAGTCGCAAACAACCACTCACACACGCAGTCTGAGCATGAACTGGAAACAAAGAATGGAGAGGGGTTCTCTGCATGCAATTCCGAGGCATTTAATGGTAACACACCTGAAGGCAACAGAGGCAAGAAGAACCTTGAATCGAAAGTCCACTCTGGTTTTATCTTGAGAGCGCCCAAAGGCGGGCAGAGCATCCAAAACCAATAATCTGTGGGCTGGGGGGCAGAGGCAAGGCTGAGTGACATTACAGGGCCCAATAGGAAAAGGGATGGGAGGGGGGAGAGGGCCAGTGATCAGCAGAATCTAGACAAAGGAAGAACTTTCCAGCACAGTGTTGTAGGGAGAGATTAGTTTTAGGATAACTTGGAGGGTGTAAAGTGGATTTAGCCACCGCAACAAGGGACTTCTTGACTTTTACAAGTGTTTAGATATAGCCATTCCCTCAGTCTTGACTAGAACCTTCCTTCCAAACACCAAGCTCGTTTTCCCAGTGATCCAGAGAACTTGGGAAAGAAATTTTAATTTCTTCTGCACAAGTGGGGGCTTGCAGCTGGCTCTACCAGTGGAGTAGCTTGCTGGGAGTGGAGAATTCCCATGGTGGGTTGAGTGCTGTGGGAACTGCAGGCAGCTCACTGCCTCTCATACGGTGGTGTGGCACAGCTGGGGAGTGTGGGGGCCACGCTAATTACGTGTGACCTTTTTTCATTTCTCAGTGCTCTAGAGACAGGAGAGTGAATCATTGTGGTCAGGTGGAATGCAGCTCCATGAAAAGAGAGCAGGCGAATAAGCACTGGTGGGTACACAGCTTTAATGCACGAGTAAGCATTAATGGGCACACCGTGTTAATATATGGCACACAGACCTGCTGGGAATGGAATAGGAGGTAGTCTGTGTCCCACCTGTGCTATGTGAGAATCAAGGGAACTGAAAAGCTGTAGAGACCTCTGTGTATTTGACTTGCTGGCAAGGGTCCGTTGGCCTTTGGGAAAAGGGAAATGTGGTTCTGGTGTGTGAGCAGTCTAGCCTGACCTCCTCTTCTCTGTTCATATAAAAAGTAATAAATACCACAAAGACCTGTATTATCTGCATAGCTTTGAGGGAATCTTCAAAGCATCTACAAGAATTTTTATGACTTAGTCTCTGTAAGGAGAATGTCTGTTTGCCTCTCATAACAAATAAGCACCTGATGTTCTACAGATGTTCTCAAGATTAAGATCAGATACTGTACCCCATGGGAAAGGTTTCCTGTTAGAGAACTGGACACAGTTAATTTATGATGGTAACTTATGTGCTCTTTGTACGTTAGTAATTTGGTTATTATATGAGTTTATGACATCACTGACCCCAAACCTGTACAAGTTCCTTAAGGTTTGGTTGGGGAAATCCCCAGACTCTAGTATAAAAGACATCCTTTCTCCCTTTTCTGTCACATCTGCTAGCTGAGAAGATGAAGCACACACAGGTGGCTGTGCTTCTCCTCATGCAGAGCATGAGTGCCCTGGCTGGGACGACAGCAGAAGCAGCACAGGTAAGATGAGGGTCTCATAACCTGAGCTTTGGTGCCTTTTGTTTTCTCCCATAGTTTCAATTGCTGAAAATTCTTTTAAGGTTACTGGAAAATTATTAAACAAATGTTGAGATCTCTGCATGGAGAAAGTTAAAAGTATTCCTCCATCCTCCTCTCAGCTAATGTATAGGGACTGGGTAATAAATGTAAAAGTGAGGCACAGGTTTAAAGTCAGAGACAAATTCTGCCTTTGGTTAGATGAGTGCAACTCCCAGTGAGGATCTGAGTGGATATTAAATACTCTGTGTAGCTTCTAATTAATTATCGAGGGCTTATAGCAGGAACAGATCCACATCTTTGATGTGGAAGGAGTTGGGATGTGGGAGCTTTCCCAGTTGCATGATTGCTGTCATACTCTGTGACCAGGCACATGAAAGCCATATTGGTTCGTTAGTGTTGAGTGCTCTTCCTCTTCCCTAAAAAACTGTATCGGGTTGGGCAAGAAAGAAATTCAAAGCAGACCAAATCAATAAGAAGAAAACCCACAATAAGCCCCAAACAAAAGCTTCATCAGATTCAGGGGGAAAAGGAGAAAACTTTGAAAAATATTTTTTTAAAGCAAAAAATTCTATTAGTGAAAGATAGTTTTGATTTTATACTGTCTTTTAATTTTTTTTTAATTTTAAAATGGAGCTTCAATTTTTAGAAAAAAAGTTTGTGAATAGCCTAAGAGCTTTTTTATATGGAACAAAGCTTTTTTTTTTTTTTTTTTAACCAAAAATAATTGCTTTTTGGTATTTATCAGTTAAAATTTGGGAAGAAAACATTTTGGCTCCCAATATTTTTTTCTGAATTATTTCGTTTAATCACCAACCATAAAATTCCTGTGTGCCCCTAGTTACATTTTTTGAAGTTTGGGAGTGTTTGTGGATGCAGGCAGTGAAGTTAACACCTCCTGGGAAGGTGCTTTTATCTGCTCAAGGAATGAAAAGTTGCAAAATTCAAGATGGAGGTGTAAATATATATTGATAAGCTGAGGGTAGAAAGCTTAATAGGGGAAAAATTCCTCCTTAGTCTGCTTAGCTTTAAGCTGGTCCTCAGTTTGTGTAATTTGCACAATTTGTGATGCTCTCTGCCCTAACACTGTTAATTGCTACCAGCTGCCCATCATGTTCAGTGTAATTGTATGAGCACACAAGTGCCTGTTCAAGAGGGTTTATTTGACAAATTGTCCCACAAAGCTTGTTTACACTGTGCCACTTAACAGACCTGCCCTTTGCTGGCCATTTGGATTTCCCCAGCATTCCCTGGCTCAGGAGTAGGGCTCCAGCTGGGATTTGGGAAATGCAGGAAGGCCCAGTGGTGAGTGCCCTGTTGCAGGGGAAGCCCATTTGATGCTCCATCTGTTACAGCATTTGACATTGAGGGTGTCTTGCTCCAGTTCCCAGTTTGCTACAGGTTTTGGTGAGATCCCAGTATGGGTGACTGTGCTGCATCGTGGGAAAGCACCGTGCTCTTCACACTGTGTGGGGACGTGGTAACCCCCAGAACCGTGCCAGGGTGACAGCCACTGTCCTTGCTGTGGCAGGAAGGCAGGTGGCAGCCACAGAGGGAAGTTAAAGGGGATGTATGTAGTCTCACTGCATTAAATGCTCCCTCCATAAGGTCTCCATAAAGTCTCACTCCATAAAAGGTGGATCTGGCTGTATCCTTGGCAGTGTGGTGTCTCCTCCCAGTGCTCCCTCTCCACGGTCGGATGCTGTCACTTCCGTGGTGTTAATAGCAGAGTGGGACGTGTTCCCCAGCCATGACAGCTCACAGCCTGACAGCTTGTTGTGAAAGGGGCAGCAAGTCCTCTGCACAGAGGCTGGAGCAGGAGCTGGGTGGTGAGGAGGGGACATCCCTGCTGGGAGGACAGTATTCTCTGGATTTAGGGCAGAGGGGCGCGGCACTGTCCTTTTAGACTGCCATGGAATTTGCCAGGGCTGCCTGTCACAGCCTCAGGTCACACCTCCTGGACAGGCTGAGTGTCCCCTGCCTTGCTCTGGTCACACAGAGCCTTTCTTCAAGAAGAGGTGTCTGTGAAGTGATATTGTGCCCAGGGAAACTGTCACCTCAGCAGCAGATCAGAAATTTTACAGTTGCTCGGGATAGCTCCCATAATAAAATCAAAGTGCTTTGGAGCTGCAGGATGGGGGCTAATTGGTGGGAAAGGGATGGTGCCATATGCAGGAAGTCATGCTAAAAATGTCTTTCCTTTGCTTTTCAGACTGCTCGTCTCAGTACAATACGTCCATATCTGACCCAGACTGGGAATATGAATGGCAAACTGCAGACTCCCCCACAGGTATAACCATTACTGTTCTTCAATATAGTCCAGAAAAGACCAAATTTAGGAAATTGTGTCCCATTCTTTAAATGCTACACTGTCACTTAGTGACTTAACTCTGGCACAGGCAAGCCAGTTATGCTGCTTGGAGAGAGCATTTATGTGTTGTGTATCCAGTACTTTAGGAAGTAGTGAATCCCCAAAATCATCACTACTGTTACCATGTCATTCAATGCCTTAAATCAGATCCAAAACTTTGGCATTAACCTTGTAACTGCTGAACTGGACCCCAGACATGAAACAGGTGGGGCCCTGGGGATTTGATGCCAGTGTGATGAACAGCTTGGTGGTTACAGCCTCCCTGGAGGAAGTCTTCTCTCAGAAACTAGAACAGGGCCTTGAAAGTATCTTCTGAGGAGTGCCCACTTGTGGTTGCTGGGGGTGAGAAAATCTTGATTGTCCCTGTTCTACCTAGTTAAAACCTTATCAGCTATTTGGTGGTAGAAGGACCTGAATCTAATTTCTGTGCCTTCTGGTACAGTGCTTAAGTGCATAGTCTGCAGATTTCAAGGTTTGGTTTCTTTCCCTCTCTCTATCGTTGACTGTTTAATAACATATTCACTTTGGAGCAGATTCAATGGGTCACACTTGCTCTGTATTGTCTTTCAAATTACAGTCAAAAACAGAGTTCATCCAAAGCACAGGTCCAGTTTAGGTTGGCAGTGGTAGACAGCTTCTCAGCAGATCCTTTGTTTGTCCAGGCAAGCCCAGTGGGGCATATGGGATGTGTGGAGGGACCTCTTCTGACACGGAGTTGAGTCTCTGGTTCCAGTAGAGCATTTCAAAAGTTACATGGAGCCAGGGTTCTCTTTCTGAGACTGATTAGCAGGACCCAAACTTCATCCATCTCCTTGCCCAGCTGAGGTGGCTTCTGTCCCTGCTGTGGCCCTGTGTGCTTTCTGTGGATCTCAGTCTTTGTCTTAGGATGAGCGAATAGCTGATTCAGAACTGTGAATGTCGCTAGGCTACAATGACAAATTTACTGGTTTTCAGAAAATTGGTAACTGCTTGCTCCTACTTCCTTCCTTAATTTGAAGGAATGTGGAAACGGAGCATTTCTCATAGCTTCAAATATGTGTATGTAACAGCTTAATTTTGCAGAGTGAAATGTTGCTGTCAAGTCCTTGCTCTAGGCTAGGACAGTTCTCTCCCTTTTAAGCATTCTGTATAAATTATTAAGCTTTAAAAACCATACAACTCCACCAAAAGTAGCAGTCCATCTCATGCATTTTTCTGCAGGATGACGGAAGACATTTTTGTTACATGGCTGTAATTTGGCTGGTATTCTATTTTGATTGAAGCCCTTGTTGACCCAAGGGGCTTTTAACTAAACACTGCTTCTTGGTCTTGTCAGCATCATGATCCCAGTGTTTGTAATGTCAACTGAAGAATGGAAGCAGTTCTGTCTGCCCAGGCTGTCTACTCTTTTGGGAAAACTGTCTGTTGGCTTCAGTATAAGCTGCACTTCCTGCAGTGAATCTCTTCCTTCGACTCGAAGCTCCTTCCTAATTCAAATGTTAAAATATAATGATTATTTTTCATAGGGAGGTGAAAAGCACAAGTTGCAGGTTTTTTGGGAGATACCTGAGTACATTTATGACTGTTTTTTTTAGCACAATAGGCATGGTAAGTCTAGAAAACTGACTGGTACACCCAGTCAAGGCTGTAGTTTACAGCAGAGTGTATAAAGCATAGAGAGGTGTAGCAGACACTGTGCTGTACAATGTACAGCATACTCTCTCTTGTATACATGTGCTCATATCTGTGTTACTCACAGAAGGAACAGAATTTTTGTATTCCACACAAAAATAAGCATGACAATGTGCAACAGTCTCAGAGAAGCTCCCATATTCTCATCAAGCCACATTTATTTATTCTTTTGGTCTCTCCCATCTGTTTGTATTTTATTGCTGAGCAACCTGCCTTGCCATCCCAACCATGCCCATGTGCTGAGGACTCAGATATGTAGAAAATATCTAAGTGACTTAGGAACTTATTTTTCATTGTAATTTACCTACTGATATCCATATCTTCAAAAATACTTGGGAACTTAGACATAATGTGTTCTCAGTGGGCTTTTCAAAAGTGCTTTGTTAACCTGCCTGGCAGAGAAATCAATGGGAGCTATGTGCTGGGATATTCTGGAATGCCATGAGATACTTCTCTTCTTCTTTTCATGTTAAATATCTTCAGCAGTCTGAGTGAAGCTTTAAGGCCCATGGTGCTTGAACAACACAGATAAAATGACTTTCCAAGGTTTCTTTCAAAATGAGATGCATGCTGTTTGTTGTGGCTGCAGTAAAGAGGTTGCCAGAAGTGTGAACTGGGATCATTCCTGCTTGCTGCTCTTTTTTTGGGCTCATAGATCAAGACAGCTTTGCTGCTGGCCATCACTGTGTGTCCTGGGCTGGTTTTCCAGTGAGGACATTAGTTAAAACCACTGTGGAAAAGCAAGGGAAGAAGTGCTGAAGTGTCAGCTCTCAGGACATAGTTTTGTTGTTTGCTTGTTTTTTTTCAAGAGGGGGAGAAAAAGAGAAAACACATGAATAACACTGGGATTTCTGCAAGGCAGGAGAAGAGATTATAGAAAGAAGCGTGTTTAAAGAGCAAGTCTTCAGCTTTAAAACATGCATCTGCATTGAAGTGTGTGCCAGAATATTTTAAAGTAACATCAAATATCTTTATTAATAAATTCGTGATAGGTTTATGAGTTGGAAATGTTTTGTGTACAAACAAAAAAGAGCTGTTCTGAACACACTCAGTATTCAGCCTGGTGTTTATAGAATGCAGTGTGCCTTGGCTGTAAATCATGGCAAGATCAGGAGGTGCCAGCCCTGACCTTTCCGTACCTCGTGCGCATTGCTCAGGGATGATGCTGTGAGCATACAGACAACTGGGACAGGCAATTCATGGGCAAGAGCTTTGCCAGCTATCCACGAGGATGGATGGGTGGGCTGGGATGTGTGGGTGTTATGAGCAATATTTTGTTGCAAAATAAGAATCTCTACCCTAGGCCAAACCTGCATATTTAATTTATCACCTTTCAGTGGTGTATAATTAAATGCACATGTCTGTTTGCTGTGGCTGGCTGCAAATCTTCAAATGAAAGATTTTTCTTTTCAAAACATTCCCTATTACTAATTCTATTTCAGTGCTTTCCTCTCTATGGATGTAAATGACTAAATAATTTGACCAATTTAGATGAACAGAATAGTAGCTGTAAGACCTAACTTACTACATTATTTTCCTGCTATTGCCTCCTTTTCTATCTGCTGAAAAAGTTATTTCATTATCTTAGGAACACTGTCCACAAGATTGGGAAAGTAAGGACTATTATATGTCTCTGTTTTTCCAATGGTAAAATCTTTAAAGCAATATTTAACTATTTTTAGAGAGATTTGTAAGAATGAGTCATAGAAATTGCTAGATATCTTGAGTTTCTTGGAAGAAGAAAGTGGAAGATAGTGGAAGTAAAGAAATTGTTGATCTCGTGATTGGTACAACTCATATTATTGCCAGAAATCATTAGGTGCTGATTCTAGAGAAGAATACTAACACTTTTTTTCTTACCAATTTATTTTTGCAGCTCTTTGCCAACGTGTCTGGCTCTGTGAACGATGAAGGAACCTGTCAGTGCTCTGTGTACTTGCCGGACACCACCTTTCCAGTGCAGAAGGCTGAGCAATTGGAAATTCTAGCAACAGCGCTCTCGGAGAAGTTTGAGGCAGAGCTTTCTAAAGTAAGGTGTTCTTTTGTCTTAAAAATAACAGTTGCATCTTTTCTGAAAAATGGTTGCCTACGAAAAAGTGCGGCAGTCAGCATTTGTCTGTGGTCTCTCTTTGAAATAGTTGGAAAGAGGTCTCTGTAAGAACAAGGAGGAACATGATTAAATC
Source organism: Rhipidura dahli (assembly GCA_013399225.1). Taxonomy (NCBI): domain Eukaryota; kingdom Metazoa; phylum Chordata; class Aves; order Passeriformes; family Rhipiduridae; genus Rhipidura; species Rhipidura dahli. The sequence goes on along the minus strand of VXAC01003560.1, from coordinate 18,231 downwards.
TCTAATCTTTGACACTGTAATAGCATGTCATACATTTGAATATTCTTGGGCCTCTTTTCTAGGCCTTTTCAGCTAGAGGCATATGGTATGTTTTGGAAGAATGGTTATGTTTTTCTCTTTTGGCTCAGATTTTTCAGTTTGGGATTGCTGCATGATACTATAGGAAGCCAAGCCTCCTGCTCTTTCATGTGTTATTATTTGTATCAAGCCAGACAGATTGTGAGAAGGCAGTGAAGGGAAAGAGGAGAAAGGTCACCGCAGCCCAGAGTGAAGAAGTAGGTGAATATTTGCCCCTTCACTGCTTCTGCTCTCACAGAGAAAAATAAATATAAAAATAAATAAAAATATCTTTCTTGTCAACATCTGAAGCTGTGGCAGTGAGACTGCTGAATTATGTATTTCTGTTGAAGACAAACACACCTTACATTGCTTTGGCTGCTTGTTGCGTGAATTGAGATCCATTTTTTGAGGAACTTGGGCAAACCTACACATGCTGAAGTGCACTGGGTGAAGCTGCCTGTGAAGGCAGGAATCTGCCTCTGACTTTTTGTAGTGGATAAATATTCAGGATTCAGATTCAGTGTCCAGCAGAAAGTGTTTTCTTTGGAAACCAAGCATCTTAAGAAATGAAGTGTCCTTGAATTAATCAGCAGAAAAGGCAAAGCATTAAATTATAAATTCTAATCATAAATATTCATAACCCTCCTCTGGTATAATCAAGAACAGATAAGAAGTTGTGCATAAAACCCACAACAACAGGCGCAGGATCCTGTGGCACGATCTCTCAGTGCAAATAGTTTGTTTTGAAAGAACTGGAGCTAACTGTGAAACACATTCAGCTGTCAGCAGGCACACGAAGGGCAAATTGACAGAAGTCCTGCTGCCTCCAAGCACAGGAGTTACTTGATCCCTTGGAGCATGGAAGTGCAGCTCAGGGTTAGTGAGCCATGAAAATCACTGAGACTTCAGGCCCCCATACTGTTCCCACTGTGATCAGTGCCAACATTTGAAGGTAACTGCACTGGGACAGGATGAGGGGCATGAGTCCCAGCCAGAAGTTGGCATGATTCTTCAAGGTGTTTGTGTACCACCTTTCCCAGTCACTTGCCCTGGTGTGACCTATCTTTTCTGGTAGTTCCTCAGAAAGGTGCAGGTTTCCTTTAGGCTAGTGCCAGGCAGATATGTGGTGCATCTCAAGTGCTGCTTGACCTGTCTGCGTGGACAACCTCAGATCTCCAATGAGGTCAAATATCTTGCTCATATAAAGACACAGTTTACTATAAATACCTAAAACTAGGTGTGTCCTAGGTGTCCAGGTTTGTACCTGAAACTCAGCTCTAAATTCAGGGCAAGCTGAGTCCCCACCCTAGACTTTATTGTCTAGGTTGCCAGCTGGTGTGAGCTGCTGTGACTGCTGTCACCCGTGCCCAGCAGTGTACCACAGTGTAGACACTGACCTCGACTTGCAATTCTCGCTGCAGACACTGAAAATTCCTGACCTAACTCAGGCTTCACTGAATTTCATCCTGTCGAGACCAATCAGCCAAGCAGTGTTACAATGCATCTAGTAGAAGTGTGACATATACTTTGGTGTGGTGTGGGCAAAGAGACACTTTAGGTCAGAAATTGAAATGAACAGATTGAATTTTGTTGTAAATTTATGTGTGTAAGATTTCTCAGTTATAATGTTCTATTTTTTTTTTTTTTTGGTAGAAAGAAGAGAGCTGTTGAGCATTTCTCTGTTGATACCTGAATTTAAGTAGTCTGAGATCCTGTGATGCATAAATCTCCATGCTCAAAAATTCTTTACTTTCACAACTGAGGAAAAAAATCTTTATGCAATCCTGTATATTACTTCAGTCATAATGATACTTGTAGAGACAAGGAAATAATGAAATGGAGGAAACCCGAGCTTTCAATACTGATCACTATTAGAAATGATCCTGAGGAAATTCCTAGGGAATTGCATTTAGATGTAACCTAGTCTCACCATGGAAGTGGGAATTTCTAATGAATGCTTCCTTTTCTGACTCTCAGAATCCATCCATGCTTTTGTTGCTCTTTTAAAACACCCTTTGAAGATCATGGGAACTTTTTCTGGCAAAGAGCTGCAGGATTGGACCCTCTTAAGGATGCTTTCCATGTGCTAGAAGTCCCAGATAAACAACCTGATTGAATCATTAACCTTTTGCCTGATTGTTGGCTAATTCAAAAAGCAAAGGGGTCCTTTTATAGAATCAGCAGGCAAGGAAGCTTGCAGATAAAGAGATGCTCTCATGTGCCAAGTGAGTACAAACTGTAGGCTGAAAATACCAGACTAATTTTTCCTCTGTCACATCAACCTTTGCCAGAATAATTATGGTTACAGAAGAAAATTAACCTTTTAAAGCAAAGAGGGAATTGTCTGTTCCTATCAATAGGAAAGGGGAGAGGACACTTCCATGGCAGGGGTGGATCAGCACATGGTCACAAGGAGAGTAAATGCCTTTCAGAACATGGCTCACGATGGCCACAACATTCTCATGTAACAGAAACAGGAGTGAAAAGGCCCCCTGCTTTTCAAAACAGGTTAACCTGTAATGTAATTCTTCTCCATCTCAGAAGGCAGCCTTGTTCCTTATGCATCAGCTCTGTAGAGGTCAAGCCTGCCTGAAGCCTGTGCCCTAGGCTGAGTGATTTTATGAAGTTGCGGGGTTTGTAAATTCTTTCTTATCTTCCCTCACTCCTCCCACATTTGTTATTTTACATGTTTGTTCCCCCTTCTCTATTCTCCAAATGTGTGCTGGAGAAGTGTCTGCTTGCATGCTGCAAAAGCTGTTTTGATAAATACCAGATGCAGGTAAATGACACAGTAAATGAGCATTGCATATTTTTCCTGCTCTTTTCATTAAACAAAGGTGACAATGCTTGGAAAGGAGGAAAAACTGAAACAGAGGATTTTTTTCCTTACATATATCTCACACGGTTCCATTTTCTTCCCATAAAGGGCTAATCCAGCCCCTATGCACTCATCATACCCTGCTTAAGCTTTTATGACAAATGCAGCAGCAATCAGTGCTAGTTATTGGTCTGTATCTCTAAATATAGGATATGCACAGAATTTCTGTGCCAGCCTGTCAAGAGACTACAGCCAGTCCCTAGCAGGCAGATGCAGTAGAAGAGCAGGGATTACAAGCTGCTTAAATCTATCTGCCAATCAACAGAGCAACATCGTGTTCTTCTTTCAACTGATATTTCTAACCCACAGAAACTCCTAAACCAGAACTGAGCAGGTGGGAATCTCCATACAGAGCATTGCAATGCTTAACATGTGTGCTGGATTTGTCTGCAAAAGCAGTATAGGGCCTGTCAGTGCAGCACTGCTGAGAAGATTTTATTTGTCCAATAATTCGCCAGGGGAGCTATTAGCTTAAGTTCACTGCGATGCTGGTGTGGCTGTGCAGAGCACTGCAGAGTGATGGTGCTAGCTCAGGCTCAGCTATACTCTGCTGGATGGTGTTGACATGTCCTTAAATGACCTAGATGGTTGAGTGAAAATCCTCTACTATGGGAGGAGAATTTCAGAGGTCTGTGTCTTGCAGCATTCTGCAGTCAGGGCTGAAATAACTATGTATGCCTTGTTCCAGCCCTCAGCATTTTGTCCAGGCTCTGAAAACCCCGGAGAAAACTGCAAATCCACAGGTTTCTCACTAATGAGTAGCCATCACTAATTCCAGCAGCCTGTTTATTTCTACCAAATCTGTAGATGTGGTCTGTGTTGCATTATTATTACCAGTATTACTGTGAAAAAGGTTATTAATAAGTAGACAGATTTCCAGATACCTCTGTGATAGACATAGCTTCACACAGCAGTGCAATTTTGCTCAAAAATGCACTTGCTTCATACTTCTCAAGCTGTAATCATATATTCTGTCCTTTTTTGTTGTTGTGAAAACTCTAGACACACAGTTTAAACATTTGCCTTTGAATAATTTTTCCAGATGATTTTTTTTTTGCGATTCTCTTTCAGCTCCAAACTGATTTTGGTGATCAGTGTAAGTGTGAGGTCCAACTACCTCTGGCTTTTCCAAAAGCACTGCTTGGTTCTTCCTACTATTCCCTACCAGATTGTGGTGGCAGCTAGGACAAGGGATCCTAGCAATCACTGCTGCCAGCCAGTTGCAAGGAACTAGGTCTAAGTCTTTGTAGGCTGTTTTTTTTTTTTTTTTTTTTTTTTTTCATTCTTAATTGTAATCAATAACTTGGAGTTCTGCTGGCTTAACCTGGGAGATCCAGAGCATCCAGTGCTGTAAGCCAGGATGCTTCTGCTACAGCTTGTGGAAACTTGACAGTTTCAAGCACCTGGAAGCCTGGCTGCACAAATTTAGAACAGAAGATCTGTTTTAAACTCAGATTTAAAGAAGTGGAATGGAGCATCCTGGGTTTGGTGTGTCCTGTGCATGTCCATGCAGGGTTTTTGCAGTGGGTTTAAGATTTACAGTGTAGTTGAGCCATTATTGATGATTATGCTTCTGAACAGAGGATTTACTCTTCTACTTCTTTTCCTTAATCCACATCATGAAATAACTTATGATCTCAAAGGATCCTCTCCATGAATTTCCATGCCATGAGCTCCCCTCATGTGTACCTTCTCTTTGGTACACAAGGGATTCAATCAAGATTGAAAGGAATTTGATAAATGTGAGACATTGTTGGGTCCCTGTCTCAAGGGCTGCTGCCAGAACAGAAAAACAGGGAGTCTATGGTCTTCAAACCATGGCAGGATTTCAGACACAGTGGGAAAAAGGACTGACTTTTATTTAATGTAAAGATAATGTAAGAATGCTTGAGAAGATTTAGGCTAAGTCTTTCAGCTGAAGACGTAATAGTTATGAAAATTATAGTGCTGCAGATAGAGGCACAAATACCATCTGAGGGTATAAATGTGAAGTTACTGTTGCAACAAACTATTTATATTTATTCCTACAAATCTTTTGTGATATAATGATATTGATTTAAAGGAAAAGAGACATGACTTCTATGAGGCATATGGGAGAGAAATTATGCCCCTTCACCAATGCATTGAATTTCAAGGAACTAACATTTCTAAGGGAAGTCCCAAATCCTTACAATGTTCTTAACATTCAGCATCACAATGCTTGTGCTGTGACCTTTACCTCAGCAGATACATGTGTGAAAATATATTTATCTGAACAACTATTTAATGGTTCAAAGACTGAAAAGGCTGCTATATAAATTACTCCAGCTAAAGCCTGCCATATATTTAACACTTTCACTTAAACCAGATTTCCTTTTTAACACTCTGTTTAAATATTTTCCTCCTGCCCAAAAACAAGCATCAAATCAGTTCTGCCAACGTTTGACACAATTCAAATGTACACAGGGTCAAGTCCTATTTGGATTTGGAGTTAATAGGAAATGAATTTGAAAAACTTGGGAATTCTTTATTGCATTTTGCAGCCTTGTCTGATTGCTTTTGAGAGATATTACACCGCAGATTTCCTAATAAAATTTTCACTGATGTAAGTTCTTGGCATACTGAGGATAAAATTAGCTCACAGAGACAATATTGGCAAAAAATTAAAAAAATGGATGACTGTGAGTAAAATTCTGCCTTCAGTTATCCCTAGGCATTCCTGAGGGGATTTTGTGAAACTGCCAACAATAAATGAAGGTTAAATTTCATTTTTTTTAATGTATGTGATGAAAATTTTATTTATGCTGTTTATGTGAAGAATATATGTGGAAGGTTTGTGGAAGCTGTGCATAGGGTACTCAGAAATATAATAAGGATGTCAAACAGGCGTGTCTCGTTTGCTAACCTGGACTTGAATATGTATCTCTTTTTTCTTTCCTTCAGGTTAGGGAGTACTCAAAAAAGATTGAACTGTATCAGCAGCAAATCCTCAACCTAACCATCAGAGTGCAGCAAGTGGAGATGGGCGATGTGTCTTACACAGAACTGGACTTCCAGTTACTGAAAGTGGAAATCAGTGACCTAGAGAGACTGGTCACCCAGCTGAAACCCAGCCTTGTTGGAAGCAATGCCATCGTTGAGCAAATATACTTGGAGGTATTGCCAAGGTCCTAATTAGCCACAGAGGGTTCAAATACACAGATAGTCTATTCTCTCTTTAGTGTCTGGGTTGAGGAAATGCAGTCTGTGTCTACTGCAGCCAGTGGAATTATTTTAGCATTTCATCAGCATAAATTAAAAGAAAGTTTGACCTTAAATGTATTAACATCTTATTCCTTGATATAGAGCACAGGAAAGTAAAGAACCCCCAAAGCAAATGGAGATCACTCTGGTTTTGACAAACATCTGCCTGAAAGTTAAAAGTGTTTCATAGTGTTAAACACACAAGCTGATTAAATTATTATAATAAGTATTAATTTACAGACCCCCATGCTTGAAAGCCTCTATGCTTTAATTTAGATAATTAAAAAATTAGCTGCTTGTTGCTAAGGCAGTGGCCCAATCAATATGAAATCAAGAAGTAGGAAAGACTATCACCTTCCCAGCAGACTATAAATCACATTTTCAAAATTGTAGTTAATTCAGTCACCTAGAGAGAATAATTACTTCAGATGGAACCTGAAATATCATTTGCTCCATTGTCCTCTAGATCATCAAGCAGGTGATTAAAACCACTCTTTATCTTTGCAAATAAAAATTGCAGATACTTTTGTAAGGCTGGAATAAGTACTTTTTATATTTAACAGTTAGTACTTGCCTAAGACCTACTGAATATTTATTTTTACACTATGTGTAAAATAACACTGTATTTTTGCATCCTGTTAGACAACCTAGTCTTAAAGCATATCCCTGTGGTCACATACTCTGCTGGAAATGTCAAGCTGAGGCTAGGAGGATAAGGCCTGCTCTTAGGAATATTTCTTAGAACCTTTCTCTGTAGTGTCTTTTGTGACCTGATCGAGCTGCCTGCAAATATCTACAAAATAACTCTGGTGTTGAACTTGCTGTCTTTTCTTCCCCTCTAGATCACCAATCTGACTATGCTGGTAAATGAACTGGAATCACTGGACAAAAACAACGTCCTTGCAATTCGTCGACAAATTGTGTCTCTGCAGAACCGACTGAAAGAGTGTGAGGAGAACGCAACCAAAACTACCCCACCCCCGTATTTCCCACCAGGTAAGACTCTCTGTTGGAAAACACATAAGAAATAATATAGTACACAGTTAGAGCTGTAAATGCAGAGATTTCCTTTTGTTAATATTCAATACCATTGTAATGATACTCCTTGGCTCTTGAAAAATTGAGCAGACAGCTCCTAATGTTTCATCAATGATTCAAAAGGAAAATGAAGGCAGGAATCAAATTCTTGCATAAACAGTAGCTGTTTTCAGCTGGAAGAAGTTGCAGTCTTCCTCTTACCTATAGTGTGAAAAGTGAATCTCTATCTGTCTTCTCTTTTTTTTTTTTTCATGACAATTAAATATGGGAAACTATGTTTTTTTACTAACTAGCTTTGATTTTCAGTAGTTCCTGTGAAGGTGACCTGTGTCATGGCAATATTGCTCTAATGTTGCTTGAAAAATGCATGAGCAACTGTTGATGTACGAAAGCTGTTGATCTGCAAGCTCCAGAAGGGAGCTTTGCGTGAAGATTACTTTTGCTTCACAGGCAGAAGATGCTTCTAAAAGAGGTGGTGAAGAGATTTGGGGAAAAATTCTGGTCTCAGGGAAATAAGGGGAAGCTGTATTGCTGATTTCAATTGAACTAAGACTTTATAGTTTTCTTAACTGGGTAAGATTATATTCTGGGGCCTGGATCAGTGGCTCCCAGAGTGCAGTTCATATAATGGTGATAAGAGTTACGGCGTGTGTGGTAATTAGTTTATAGCTGAAAGAACTTTTGTCTTGACATTGTGTTCAGTTTGAAAAATCACATTGTGAGTGAATCATAGTCTGAGAAATTTTGAGAGTCAGATATGATATACTGGAGCAAAACATTTAGGAAACACTAGATTAGGTATGCCAGGTCAAGAATCCTACTTGCTAACAGACAGGAGGATTTCTGAAATCTTGTTAGTCCCCTGAGTGTTTTATACACAGGGGGTTCCTTTAGGCAGGGTATTGTAAGAGCAAAAGTGCTGTGTTGTATACAAAACCCAGGGGAAGAATTTTGCTTTTTCACATAAGCTGGTTAACAATCAGCTAGAGGAGCCTATAATAAAGGAGGAGTGGTGTCCTGCTTTCAAGGAGCACAAATTTGCACCTACCACCATTTACCTCCCATCACCTTGGGGTCAGCTAATTCAAACATCTCATTGTAAAGGTGAGAGGCAGAAATACAAGCTTCCTTTAGGGTGAGCAGTCCCTCCTTAGGGCTTCATGGCAGTGCAATCAATTGCTGCATTTCTCTGACAGAATACATGAGTAACACCTTGTCTGGGAATCAGACAGGAGAGAAATCTGAAACAAAAACCTGCAGTAAAAAATCTCAAGGCCTTTCTCTGCTCCTTAAGGAAGGGCTTAAAGTGTTTCAATGAAAAAAACTCCACAATGTTTTAGAAGCACTTGAAGGGCATCTCACTGATTTATTGAGGGCGATGGTGTGTGGAAAGAAACAATCTCGTTCTCTTCAAGCCTACAGCAAGCTTTTGTTTTGGTGAGGAAGTACTGAGCTCCAGAACAAGAATACTGTGTCCTTCCATGAGTGAGGGAGGAGAGGGCTGCTCTTACACCTGGGTGGTTGGCGTGTCTGTGTGACATAGCAGCTGTCACTGTGCAGGAAAGGGGAGACTGCACTTCACAGTGCAGCTCCATGCAGGAATTGGCAAGTCATGTCTGGAGCAGGATGGTAGCTCTGGGATGGGTAAATGTAATTGCATGGAATTGTGGCTGTAATAGACTTACTCAGCATTGTTTCTCAGCACGGTAGGGAGATGGATAGACTTTATCTGGTACCAAAATGGTATTGCTTTGGCATTGCCTTATTCCTGACTGGTGTGCCAGCTAGCTCAGGCACCTTTACATGTGGCAATACTGCATTGTAGCAGAAAGGAATGAAGGAGGTCCAAACCCTACCTGCTATAACAACTCCCAGAGAGCTACCAGCACTGACATCAGCTGAGGACAACCTCTTGTGTTTCTGAGTTTCTTTCTCCAGAGGTAGGAACTTGGGAGGGGTCGGAGGATGTGTGTGAGAGTATTATCACATGGCCTCCTTTAGGGTGATTGTGGTCTCTGAGGATGGCACAAAGGACTGGCAGAGAAACTGTTGTGTTGATGGGAGATGCCAGCTCTACAGATAATGCAGGTGTTACGTTGGCTCAGATCCCTGCTAATCCACACAGGACTAGTATGTTGTGATTTTGTGTGACTGGTGGGGACCAGCTATCATCTGCGCAGAGGACTTTGTGGAGCTACTAGGCGTCCTGCAGACTGTGTCTGAAAACATGTAGAAGCAGTGAGATGTTTTTGCTTGGGAAGATGGAGCAAGTATGTGAGAGAGCTGCGTTTCCTAGCTGGTCATTTTGGAGGTGCTGCATGGACTCTCACACCTAGGCCTCTGGAGCTTTCCAGCACCCATTTGTGTGTTTGAATACAATTTCCGTATGTTTTCTCTGCAAGCTTGAATGCCTTGAATTCCTGCCAAACCTCTTGGCCTTGCCCTGATTGTAGTTCATATTATATTTATAATGTTTGTATTAAACTGACTCTTTGTCCTGTTTTCAGATTGCTTTTCCTTTCCCCCTTCATCCGCTCTCCTGCATATTTTGGGTAGGCAGCATGAACTAGAGAGAGCTTGGCTAATCCCCAAGCTAAGATCATGAGTCTAAATGCAAGTTTAATTAAAGCTTCTCGCTTCACACTGCTGTAGTATGCAGCCCCTCTGACTCTGTCCCCCAAGGCTTTTGCTGCTGCATTTCTCAGAGTGAGCGGGCCTGTTCTCAAGCAACATAGCAGAAAGAAATCACTGGTTTCCATTTCCCTTACACTCTAACTGGAAAGGTGGGTGTCTGAGTGTCTGATATACAGGCAGTCATCCCCATCATTGTCGCTGGCTTTCCTGTCTGCAGTAGTTCATGGCATCTCTCTCCTCACCACTCCAGCAGGAAGAAATTTTTATTCATTCATTTTCCTTTGGGCTGATCTCATGTGGCTGCATTGGGTAGGTATAGAGAAAAAAGACCTGAGGATGGTCCTTTGAGGCTTCTGCAGCAGATTCTGTGTTACATCTCACTGATATGATCTGCGAGAGGAAGCAGGGAGAAGTGAGTCAGATGCAATTCAAAAGCAAAATAGAAAGAAAAAAAGAGCTATGTTGTTGTTTTTTTTTTTTTCTGGATTTTATACACTCAGAAATTAAGAATTTCGAGCTACTGGTGAGTAGGTCTCAGCAGGAGGAATACCTGGAGTAGCCTAATACTGGAACTCAGGCACTCCTATTGGAGTGTTATAGTGATTTCACTGTCAGCCTATATTTTACCTCCTGTGGACCCGAGCTGTCTGTGTTCTCTGAATTTTCTGGGCTATGTTTTGAACTGAATGCATCCGTACACAAAGAGAGAGATATGCCTAGAGGCACCTGAAAAGAACTAGCCAGTTTTCCTCCCCAGGACTTCCTGAACTGCCCCTGGAGACACAAGCATTTATTCACTGGCATTGGAGGGAGCTGAGCTGAAGGACCTCAGTTGCTTAGCTGCCTTAAGGCATGTCAGATGAAACCCAGCCCTCCCTCCACCTCATCCCCTGTTAAATGTGCCAACATAGGTTGTCTTTTACGCTGCTGTAAGCCTGTGTCTGTCCCCCACGATACTGGTGGAAGACTGGAGTGTCTTTGTGGGTCTTCCTGTGTCAGTGAGACAGTAGAAGCCAGGATGAGCCTTTCCTTTAAAGCTCTGTGTTCGGTATGTCAAGCCCTAGTAAGGCTGGTAACAGCTCCCACATCTGGATGGGAGGGGAGGGTGCACATCTGGTGCTTGGGAGCACATGTGAGAATATAGCACCAGTCTGTTTCTGGTGCCCGTGCCCCTCGTGGAAGTTCCTTTCAGTGTGGGTCCCACCTTATCTTGTGACCTTTGGCTGCATAGGCCAAGGGTGGTCCCTTCTCTTCGCCATGAGATGCAGCTGCTTGGGGGGAGGAGGCTGCTGGAATGTTTTCTTGTATAGTTAGAGCAAGAAGCTGATGTGCTCTGCCAGTGCTTCAGAGTGAAGTGGGCAAAGCAACATCCAGCAGGATGTGCCTCATGCTCAGCTCTGCAGCCCATTAGCCAAGGAAGCCCGGCTCCCCTCATTCCTGGCATTTAGGTGTCAGCTCTTTTTCTGGTGAATCAGAAGGATTAGTATACAGTTGAGCTGAGATACTGATTCTTCATGTGGGGACAAGTATGTGTGGATGGACCTGTGCTAGAGCATCCTTGTCTGTTTGCTACATAAGCATGAGACAAAGGAAGGCAGAAATACCAGGACGCCATTTATCAGTGGCCCAAAACAATGGAGAAGGGAGTTAAAAACTTGAAAGTTTGAATAATACATTTGGATTTATTTCAAGTACCTTCTAATATTTACAAAATTACATGACACTTTGTTTCCTTTGTGCATTTTTTTTTCCCACAAGATCTAGACAGGGAGGCAAGTTTAGATTAAATAAACAACAATGAATTCCTCTGAACCTGTGTGAAAGACAGATCACCCCTGACTACCACAGAGGTTTTTTGTAAAAAAAAATAATAATTATGGGAGAGTTTTCAAGGAAATAAAAATCAAGCACATACTCTACAGAAGCCTCAGACAATTTTTGATGTCATTAAAACGGAACACGCTTCTAACTTTATTTTAATAATTCATTGTTTCATAAATAAAAACCAAACAAGTGTTCAGCAGAGAGATCTCTTTAAGGGAAGAAATAATAATTTATTATTTCTTTTGTAAAAAAAGGTCTCTCTGCTGAACACACGTTTGTTTTTTATTTATGAAACAATGTATGAATTATTAAAATAAATCTGGAATTGTGTTCTGCTTAATGACATGAAAAATTATTTGAGGTCGCATATAGATGAGCTTAGCAGTGCTTCACTACCTGCAAGCTTTGGTGCTATATTTTTTTAAACAAGTGAAGTGTTTTAGAGCATTTAATAACCATTTAATTCTGAGATAAGTTTATTGTGATTTAAGCACAGTAATGTATTCAGTATGTCACCAGCTTTAAAGAAGTCCTCATGCCAGAGGTAGCAATACATAATAGAGATATGAGAAAAAAACAGTTCAAATTGATTCATGAAGTTGGCAGGCTGCAAGCCATTTTGCACTGGCTGACTTAGCTTTCTTCCTTTGCATGAGCAGAGGTGTGAGCACCTCCAAATGCTGGTAGCTGTGCCAAGTGCTGAGGCCACGTTACTGGACATGCTACGTGCCATTGCCAGAGATGCAGCCTGGCCAGCCATACAGCAGCGCCTGCCTTGTGTGCTATATTTGGAAATGAGGTTTCTGCTCCAGGGCCTCGTCCTTTGTAAAGCACTTAAGTGCATGCTTAAATGCTCATCTGCTCCGAGCCAGGAATGCTGATGCGAATGGATTCTTGGTGGCACGAAGGAAAGCAGCATTCAACCAGGGTCATGCTATGTTTCAGCTGCAAGAAACCCAGGACACAAAAAGGTCTGGGGGAGGAGACAGGATTGTGTACAACTTGTGCCACCTTCTCTGCCATCAGATGGAGACTCAGTGATGAAGAGCTGCTGCAATACTGACCCCAAGGAATTTGCCAACATGACCTGGGGACATAGGGATTTATCCCAGTGTAATGCTTTATATTTAATATAAAACGGTTCCCCTCAGATGTTGAGAAGAGGCTGCAGGTGAATCACATGTCCCTCAGGTCACAGTCTCTAGTGTAAGACAGTACAAAACTGTGAGGAGTGAAGATGTTATGTAGTAGAAGCAGAGAAATAGTACATTTTGAGATAGGGGGAGACATGCAGAGCTTCACTGTTCAAATTGACTTTACACATTGGCACAAAGGTCAGTGCTTGGACACTACTGACATTCGGGACACAGGTTTTATAGTCCCACTGGTACTGCACCTTTCTCCTGGGCAAAGCAGATCAGAAAAAGGTGTCTCTGCATTTGCAACAGTGCTTCTTTTTCACCAATTATCTTGTTTCCTAGTCCTTTTCCAAGTACAATACTTCAGATCAGTCTGCCTCTAATTTTCCCTCTTTTTGTGGGATAGACTGCAAAGCCTTTGGGAACAAAATGTCTCCTAGACTTTTCTGTCAGTAGTTTCAGGGGTTTCCAATTCATCTCCATAAGTATTGTCTGCCTATGTTTGGGATGGTAATCTTTGAGGGCAAAAGATAAATTCTTTCTCTGTTATTTCTCTTTCTTTTTTGTGCTACGACAGAGGTTATTTATATGCCAGACATTCCTTCATATGACTGAGCTTATGATCCATTCTTGTCATAGAAGCTGCAAGAAATCATGACACAGTTTCCACTCAAAGTATTAAAACCTTGAAAGATAGACTTGACTTTCATCAGCAGCACAGCTGTCAGTGCATGGAGCTCTGTGTTGAGGGCGGTATTATTAACAACCCACTTTTGTTAATCTATTTATTATAAATTAATTGGCCATTAATTTATTTGATAATTGATGTGTAAGACTTGGGTCTATTCACACTACAGTCCATCTTTAATAAGGAAGATTGTCTAGTGGCTAGAACACCCTGGTGAACTGGGAAACACTGGAGTACCACTAAACTTGTGAGCTGGTGCCAGCCACTTGGTATCTCTGACTCCATTACCTCAGGTGAAGATAACCTTACAGAGAAAAATCTGGGACACTTTGTGGCAGTAATACAAAAAGCTCATGTTAACACTGAGAAAGTGCACACTGGTTTTTGCCAGTGGCAGCTTCAGACTCATCAGAAGCCTGGGGACATTTTTGAGTGACAGTTTTTTCCTACCAGTGACTCACAATATTGAAAATTTATCAGGAAACAGGAATGTCACTAAGTCGGCATGTGTAAAAGGAAACTGTTTCTGTTATTTAAATTATTTTTTCCATGATCCTGAAAATGGTTTTGCAGTTGATATGTGTAAAACGGAGCTGTTCTGCTTCAGCTTGAAGTCATATTTTCTAAAGAGTTGCCCCACATGAAAAGTCAGAGTAATATCAGTCTACATTTCCTGGAATGTGATTGTTGCTGTCTGCAGATTTCTTTGAGGGCCGGAGGTGGAAGGCACCATGTGGCTGTGACACACAGTTGTAAAGCTGTGATTCTGACAGCAGAATGCTAATCTGAAATGTGACTCTGGAATTACTGCTGCTGCTGCTGCTGCTTTCTTCCCCTCCACAGTGAAATACACAGAAATCAGATGCTCCTCATTCTTTTTTCCCCCATCTCCCATGCTTTCAGTTCCACTGAGGTAGAAAATAACCTAAAATGCTTCTGAAATTGTGTTTTCCAAGGGATTTCCTAATGCATCAGGCTGGCCTGCCTCAAATGGGTAGAAACAGAAATCCATCCCTTGTATGAAACAGCACAATGAGCACTTATTTTCTGTGAATTAATCCCCCACTTCCCCTTTCAAATAACTGTAATAATATGTATTCTATATTTTTTTTTGCTAAGTTTTTGAGTCAACTTGGAACACCAGGTGCCATCCAGTTGCTGAATTTAGCCCTAAATGAGCCTTTTGCACTATGCATTTATGTCTGCTTGGTCACAAAGCTGTTCCTCACTAAACACAGCCTAGAGGCTACAGCCTGCAAAACCTCTCTCCTACTGATGACATTTGGAAAACCTATTTGTTTTGTTTTTTTTCTCTTTAATTACAGGTACCTGCATTCACCGTGGACTGATGAATGTTAGCCAGCCCTATGTTGTCAAGCTGAACTGGAGAGGATTTTCCTACAAATATGGCTCCTGGGGTAGAGATTACTATCCCTCTAACCCAGAGAAGGAAGTCTACTGGGTTGCACCATTGAACACAGAGGGGCGATACTTGGAATACCTCCGAATTTATAGTTCCTTTGATGATTTGCTGGTGTTTAAATCCACGTATGAAAGGCGAATAACATATGGGGAAGGAAGTGGGGCTGCCCTTTATAAAAATTATTTGTACTATCATTCTTATGGTTCGAGGTACATGGTGAAGCACGATATAAAAACAAACAGCGAGGTTTTGAAGAAGGAGCTTCTAGGTGCTGTTGTTGGTAACCGCTTCTCTTACGCAGGGGTAGCATGGCAGGCCATAGATTTTGCCGTGGATGAAAGTGGGTTATGGGTAATATATTCAACAGAAAATGACATGGGTAACATTGTGATTAGCAAACTCAATGAGACCACACTTGATGTGCTAAATACTTGGCACACGAGGCAGTTCAAGCCATCTGTTTCCAATGCTTTCATGGTATGTGGTGTTCTTTACGCCACAAGGCCGGTGAACACTAAGGAGGAGGAGATCTTCTACATGTATGACACAAGTACTGGCCAAGAAGGTAGGATTAGTATCATTATGAATAAAAAGTTAGATACAATCCAGAGTATTGATTATAGCCCCACAGATCAGAAACTGTACATTTACAGTGATGGTTACCTAGTAAGATATGATGTGACCTTTCAGCCTTAGTACCTCAGGGACATCTGGATGTGGTAAAACTGGCAGCAGTCAGTATGAGAGATGCAATTGGCCTTTAGACAATGCTGCTGCCAGTTCAGAGTTCACCTAGTCTGAAGTACTCTATGTGGGGGTGTCATACAGATACTTACACTCTTCAAAGGGATTGCCCATTCTGACCACTAATGTTGCTGTCAGCAGTTGGCACTATGGGATTTTTTAGGTTTTGCTTGGTGTTTATTGGTGCTTGGTGCTTTAAAATTGTCCTGTCTCTGGGGGTAGATTCAGTGCATTGATTTAGTGCATTCTGTTTGCAGAAATAGCTGGGCACAGACTATCTAGTGACCGAGAAGCTAATTACCCACTGATTTGCATTTGTCAGAGTAACACAGGCAAGGCACTCAGAAACAGAATGAGTTTCCACTGATCTTCATCAGAGTGAAATGAGGCCTCAGAGAAATTAATTCAAGGATTAAAATAGATTAGGAAGTAGACTTGTTTGGAAGACAGCAATCCATTTGTTTGTTGGAAACAGTACTATCTGGCTCAAGACTTTAGGAGGGAGGGTAAAAATGCACTCTGCTGTGTAAATCCTACCACAGGAAAGGAAGAGAAGGCATTGTGGAAGGGACAGGGCTCACTGCCCTCGACAGCAGTGATGCAGTGGGACAGTGGTCCCTGGTCCCCACCTGTAGCTGCCTCTAAGAAGTTCAACCCTCTCCCAAGCTGCCACACTACCAGGCTGCCTTAGTGCAGTTCCTGTGGGGGCAAAACTGGCACTATGACTTTCATAAGTTTTCCCTACTGTCCCACTCTGCTTCCCTTATTAGTTCTGTGTGCCTAAATCTGGCCTATGAGTCGTCTTACTACAATGTAGCTATGTACTCCATTTCCCAGCCAGTGCAGTGCAAAGAACAGTATTTTCCTTTTCTTTCTGCTCTTCTAAGTTTATGCAAACCCTCCCATTGACTTTACTGGCCACGAGTGGCTCTTGGTGTACATAATGCATTGCCATGGAATAACAGACGTGTTATTTGATGTGCCTCTTTTCATTTGCCTCCAACATTTTTGCCATCCTGTAATTAGATTCCTGGGAGCCTTGTAAGTCTAGGCTCCAATTTGTTCCTTAGGCAATTCTGTCTTACAGCAAGGTAAGAGGTCTTGTGGAAATCATGAGTCTGATCAGACTAGTTGAATATATGATATGATTCTGATTTTTTTTAAAGGGTATTATCTGATAATTTCTGAACATATGCACTGTAACAATGTCTCATTTTCATCATGTCAGAAAGCAAGCTAAAACACTGAAATTCAGAGCTCTGAAATGATGAAGAAAGCAGTTCATATTGTTCATTTTCTTCTGTTACATGTGCAAATGTCTGTGTTCTCTGATAGTCAAAATCAACATGTATGCAAATGATTGCTTTTGTTTTAATAAAAAAATTTCAAAGAATCTCAGCAGTTCTACAGAGCCATTTAAAGCTGCTTGTGGCAAAGAGGTGACTTCTGGGTTACAGTGGGAAGCCTGGGCACCAAATATTTGAAAGAGGATCACTGCACTCACTTGGACTCTATGTGCTTAAGTAGGAGCAACGCAAAGGTGTGAATCTGTATGTCAACAAGTACAGAAAGGGAGCTTTATTTCCCTGCATGGATATATGTTAGCTGGTTAGGGCAACACTCCTCCACCAAGCTGAGATGCTACTCAAGATATTGGAGGCAGATGAACTGATAACATGTTTTGAATCCAGGTGCTGCCACTTATCAGGTATCAGCATCTGTTTCTTGGAAACCTGTGAAATGAATTTGAAAGCCATGGAGGCGTTGGTGCGGTAATCAGATCAGGCACTACAGGCAGAGTTGTTGTGTGAATAATTTGCAACAGACTAAATAAGGATTTGGCTGAGAAAGGAATAAGAAAACACTGCAAAAAATTTTTTTCCCCTCTTCATCTGTGTGGGTGTCAAGGAAGGTGAGCAGCTCTCCACTTATTATCAAGAAATGCCATCAGCATGGGCCTTGAGTTACATGCAAGTAATAGATTCTGGTGAATTGCCTGCGGTTCTCAAGTCCTTCCTTCAATGTCTTTAATGTTTCAATGGCTTTAAGCTGTAGAAGAGTAGATTGAGGTTAGATATTAGGAAAAAATTCTTTATGTGAGCGTGGTGAGACTCTGGAACAGGTTTCCCAGAGAAGATGTGGATGCCCCATCCCAGGAAGTGTTCAAGGCCAGGTTGGATGGGGCTTTGAGAAACCTGGTCCAATAGTTGGGTTGGTCTAGTTCCAACCCCACCTTGCCCATGGCAGGGGGGTTGGAACTACAGGATCTTAAGGTCCCTTCCAACCCAAACCATTCTATGGTTCTATTGTTCTATGATTCCTGGGGACAGTTTTCTCAGCTTTGGAAACCACATTCAACCTGGGCTGGAGGCTTCTGTGGTGAGTGGGAGGTGGGGATGCTCTGCTGCCCACCATGTTCAATTGCAGTGTGGCCCAGACCCTGTGTGGCTTGACACCAGGCTCCAGCTGTGACCACTGAGGTGGGAAGATTGTGACAGCAGCCATCTCTTCAGGGTGCCACTCAATGTCACTGCAGAGAAGATAAAGCACAACCTGTTTGTGTTGCGACCGAGGGGAGCGA
>VXAC01003559.1:632677-646300 GCA_013399225.1 Rhipidura dahli | reverse complement strand
CTTCACGCACCCTTCGCTAAGGCTTAGCCACACCCCCAGTGTGACCCCGCCCCTCCAGGGGTCGCTGCGCGGTGACGCAGCAGGAGGAGCTGAGGCGGCGCTTCCCGCTCTTCCTCCTCCTTCTCCTCCTCCTCCTCCTCCTCCTCCGCGCCCGCCGGACGAGGACAGAGCGGCGGAGGCGGGGCCCCTCAGCCACTGCCGGGGTCCGGGGGAGCAGCCGGGCTGCCTCCGGCCATGGTGGCCCGCTCGTTGCCGGCGGGGCAGGAGCAGGCGCGGCGGCGGCGGCCGCCATTGCTCGCGGGGGCCGCAGTACTATGAAGGATGGAAGCGGACGAGGTGACGATCCGGGAGCAGAACTTCCACAGCCAAGTGCGGGAGTACACGGTAGGTGCCGCCGTGCCCCGCAGACCCTCTCTGACCTGTCACTCTCTCCGTCCCAGCCCTGTCCCCGGGCACCGGCGGGTTGTCCCCCTCCCTCCCGCTGTCCTTGCCTGCCACTCGCCCCAATGCCCGGAGGAGCTCGGGGGCCTGTCCCGGGTGGGCAGAGAGGTGCGTGCACCTTCTCTAAGGTGCCACGAGAGCTGGAGGATCCCAGCGCTGAGCCCCCTGGAGGGTTTTCCTCTCCTTGTGCCTTCAGCGAAAGATGGAGATGCTATGTATGCATGCAGGGCATCGGTGTGCTCCATAGGAGTGCTCTCGGAACGGATACCAGTGCAACAACCTCGTGAGCAGTGGTCAGCTTCGGTAAGAGATGACTGAAAGCGGACATCATTAATGTGTATAAATATCTAAAGGGGAGCTGCCCAGAGGATGGACCAGGCTCTGATCGGTGGTGCCTGCCACCAAGAGATGAGGCAGTGGGCAGAAACTGCTGCACAGGAAGCTCCACCTGAACATGAGGAAGAACTTCTTTACTGTGCAGGTGACCATGGACTGGAACAGATTGTCCAGAGAGGCTGTGGAGTCTCCTTTACTGGAGGCATTCAAGAACTTCTGGATGCCATGTGCTCTGGGATGAGCCTGCTTGAGCAGGGAGGTTGGACCAGATGATGCACCGTGGTCCCTTCCAACTGTGACTCATTGTGGGATTCTTTGAACACCTTAGCCCTCAGGTGTAGCCTTGTTCCATCAGGTGTGCATGGGATTTCATGGTATTGCTTGTCGTACTGGGATTCTTCTGCCTTGTTGGACTATTTTCAGTGCTGTGTGTAGCCTTTGTGTTTTCCCTGACCCTTCATGTGCCCTGCTCTCCCAGTGGAGCACATGGCAGTGCCTGTGCTATGCCGTCTCCCTCAGCCCTCCGTAGGCAGGTGCAGCACTAAAGGCCCTGGGTGCAGACAGAACAGTTGCAGTTTCCTCTCTGACAGCCTTGTAATTGTTTTCAGGACTATTCAAAGCTGGTGGAGGTGTTTTGATGGAGCTCATGTCTTTCCTACTTGAATTCCAGGAAGGAAACACATGCTGTGCATGGGAGACACACGGCGTTGTGTCCTGTGGGCGTGCTGTCCCAGCTCAGATGGGGAATTGTGTTTTCTTTGCTATCCCTATTGTTGGGGAGAAAATGGATTTTTTGAATTAAAATAAGATTTCATAATTTAAGTATTTTTCAGCCATATTGGGAGACTCTAAAATACTGCTGTTAACCAGTTTATGTAGGGCTATGGCTAGGTCACTTGATAGCAGAGACTTGCTTGGAATGTGTTAATTCCTCTTCTGTATTTTATGAATCCATGTTAAGACCTTTCTTGTGGTGAAGTATTCTATTTCTGGGATGTTTGTCTCTGAAGAGTGCAAAACAAGCCTGTATGAGGAGAACAGTTACTTAATGGAATGTCTCTTCTTTGGGCATGGATATAGTGTATGTTCTGGGAGCCATGACTAGTGGAGGGGCACAAAAAGTAAAATACTTCTTTCAAAAGAAGGCTCTAAGTTTCATCTTAATTACCTTTGGGGTATGAGAACATGAAGGTATGTATGAATCTTCTCTTTTCCCTCATGTCTGTTTTTCCATTTGTATTTCATTGTGTGCTAATTATCTCCTACTTATTTTTACCAGAGTCTTGTTCTGATAAATCAGATGCTACATATTGTGGTTTCATTCAGTAGGAAACAGAAATTTTTGAGTCTGAAGGAATGGCTGTGTGCCACCTCTCTGGGTACCGTTGCAAATAGTGAAGTCTATTAAAATCTTAAAGAACTAGCTCATCTGTACTGTAGGTACTCCTCTAAAGTTAGAGGGACTTTTTCAGCCCCTCTAGAACAGTTGGTAGGTCTTCCTATTGGTGTAGTCATGTGAGAAATCACACAGGACATCAGTAACTCATGTTTTAGAGGTGCAGTGTTGTTTTGTTTGGATAGTGGGAGCAGAATATTCTTGCTCTTGAAACTTTACTTTGATTTTAACACTGATCACAGGCCACCTTTGTTATTGTTTAATCAGTGGGAATAATAATAACAATGTTGCCTTTTAAATCATACCCTGGTTCAGTTATGATTTCAATTTATGTTGGAACACCCCAGGGTTTTATGAGTGCATAAAGTGTTACCACCACCAGCTGAGTGTGCAGTCTGCTGTGGCTCCTACACAGCTGCAGAATATTGCAAGTGTGAGTGCATTTGTGGTTAGTCTGAGCATGCTGGAGCACACAGAATAAGTTGCTTACACGTGCAATTATGTTAACATCCTCTCCTTACTATTCCTGCTCTTGCTGCTCATAAAGTTACATGGTGACTAGAATTCCTTAAAATATGCAGATAGACAGTTGTTGTGTGGGTAGTGGGTGTAATCATCAGCCCCTCAGCTGGAGCAGGGAGCACATTCCACTCTGACACATGGATAAAACCTTGATTCCAGCTGCAGGTGGGTTGGAGGCAGTGGAGCAGTTAATAGAAGCATTTGATGTTACAAGAGGTAATGGCTCTAAATTGGGATAAAGTAGGTTAAGATTAGATATTAGGAGACATACTTTCTTGTGAGGGTGGTGAGGCACTGGCACAGTTGCCCAGAGAAGCTGTGGATGCCCCCTTCCCTGGCAGTGTTCAAGACCAGGTTGGATGGGGCTTGAGCTACCTGGTTAGTGGAAGGGTTCCCCTGCCCATGGCTGGGGTTTGGAACCAGATGATATTTAAGGTCCCTTCCAACCCAAATCATTCTAGTCAGTTTTGTAATATTACAGCAGATGAGACCTCTCTATGCCTGTTAGGAACAAGAGAAATTTATGTTGTCTGTTAGAAGTATCTTTGAAGAGCTAGCTGTGTGGCACAGTTTTTACTGGAAGCTAAAATGATACATTCATGAGAGAAGAGAAATCAAAGTAAGCTAATGTAGTTGAAAAGAAAATCCTTTTCACTTTTCTCTTACAAATTTTCTTTGAATACATACAGGATTTCTATATTGTGCTTTCTGATGGAATCCTAAGGGCACACTGAGTTCAGCTTCAGTGTAATGCTTTATTTCTGTTTCATCTATTCTCTGAACTGGCAAGCTACAAAGTTTTCCGTAAAGTTGTGTAGCATAAAAAAAATTCAAGGTTTGTTATCCTTTTGCTGGTGGTGCCTGTCTCTTTCTGCAGGTGCCAACTTCTGCTAATTCCACCTTGAAAAGACAAATATTTTTGACACATGTTTATAGATTGAGCAAGGGTAGTAAAAGATTGTTTTTTAAAAAATACATCCTTCATCTGCTTTTGAGGTGACTCAGTGGTTTAATGCTTAATTTAACTCTGGCCTGTTTGCTCTTGACCTCATTTGGAGTGTTTGTATGGCACCTGTTTTCCAAGAGGGTGCCTGTTTGCAACAAAATCATCTGCCTTGGATTTTGTTGCTTCATGAGGATGATCTGTGCTACCAGAAGATGGTTAACTCCCTAGTTAGGCATGGCTCTTCAAACATGAATCTGCTCTACAGAGGATCTTTTGTTTCGAAAAGTTGTTGAAAACAACCAGACTCAGACTTGTCTGAACTTTAAAATTCAGATGCTGTGGAGTAAATGCAGACACTGTGAATTGGTGACCCAGTGTAAGAGACGTGGCATAGCCATGAGTTTGCTTGAAGTCAGTGAGATTCTTGACTTCAACAAAGCTAGAGTCATCCTCAGTTCTGGCTAAAAGGGGCATCTTTCTGAAAAGTAGTTTTAGTTGATTGCGAAATACAGAAAAGGGTTTGTGTTCTGTACTTGATCAGTACTTGTATGAAAGAGTTGTAAAGGCAGGTCAATATTCTGTTAGTTTGCCCTTCTTGGTCCTTTAGATTCATTTATAATTTGCTGAGATCTTGCACATACATGGAAGATACTTGAGCTTCTAGGGAACTGCTTTTCCCTAGTGTCCTGTTATTAAGTCTGTTAATAAAGTGTTCCGTGTTCCTCTGGTGTTGTTGTGAACTGTTTATTTCAAATGTAAATGGAGCAAGTGCAATGGTTCAGTCTCTTTGTGGTCCCCTGGGTTCACTTTTTAGAATATTGTTTTCTTCCTTTTTTTTCTGATTTGAATCTTCTATTCTGCAGTATTAGCTTGTATTTTTAAAAGTTAAAGCTATATTTTCCTTATTTTCCCACTTTAAAAATGTAGGATTTTGAGTTTGTAAAAAAAAATGTACATGTACACCTGGTCATGAGAGTTCCTTGGCAAGATAATTACACTGTGCTTGCATTTGTAGTGTGGGGAAAACTGTGGAAGAACACAGTAGAACTACTAAGTCTATTGTCTACTATTGTCTACTTCTAGGTTCTATTATTAGAACCATAGAACTATTAGATAGGAAGCTTAAGAATGAACATAGTATATTTGGAGATAAGTTTATTATATTAAATACGTAATGAAAAAATCAGTCCTGATAGAATAAATTCAAAATAAAAGTGATATTAAAACTTTCAAATGTTTCATGCAAATTCAAGCAGATATTGAAATTGATGCAATATGGAGTTTTGTGTTGCATGTGATACACTTCCTTTTGAAGGACTAAATGTTTTCAGTGGTGCAGGCTTCAGATGCTAAATACTCTGAGAAGGTCAGTTTCTCTATTTCTTCTATTAATTCACCCTGGCTGCTGCTGGCATTTGTCCTCTATATGGCTGTAAAATGAGGGAGCTGGTTTGAGCATTTGATGTCTGTTGGTAGTGGGCTCTTGTTCGTGACCAGTTCTGCTTCCTAAAAAAACCTGTGATCTTCACAGACCCTTTTTTCTGCCAACAGTGATGATACTCTGACAGTGGGCCAAGAAGAAAGTGCTGATTAGAAGCGTGGGAGATTTGTGAGAATGAACATATTACAAATACTGAAATGTTTTTGTTTGCATGCTTATGCAAGTTTATCTTGTATTAAAAAAAAAATTATGCCTTTCAATTTTTTTTACCTGTACACTGAAAACTTGAGGACTACTTTATATCTTAAATGGCTTCTTATATTTCAGAAAATAGATTTGCCTAGGTTTCTCAGTATTGCTTTTTTAAATTTTTTTCTCTTAAATATTTTGGGAAAGATTTGTAACTGAATAAAGGAGTATTTGTAGTAGTGATATGAGACATAAAGCTGAATGATTGGTGCACATTTAACATAATTAAATATATAAAATGTTGGCATAATTCTGTCATCTTATAAGTATACCTTTACTTGTAAACATGGGTGCTGTACTGAACTTTAAGAAATGATGAATCATCTTCTGGCTGTTGGTCCTGGGGATCAGCGCTCTGGATCCATCTGGAATCAATAGGCATCTCTAGATACTTGGCATAGACAAGTGGAGAGAGATACTTATTCCCAAAACAGAAACAGCTTTTGGAGAGTTCCACTATTTCTGTTTACATAAAATAAACATGAGAGGCTGAAGTGTAAAAATTTGCAATCAGTTACAGATCAAAATAATTTCTTCTGAGTTACTGGTGTGTTTCTTTGGAGGAGCTGTTGACCAGAAGGGCAACACACTTTATGAAGGGTACAGACATATGTTTAAGAAAATTTTGTATTAAGGTGTAATTAGATTTGAGAAAATCTACTAAAAAGCAAAAGAACTGACAGCAAACAAAACCCAATTTCATTATATGACCAAAACCAAGCATATCCATCCTGGGTTTTGTTTGAGTGTCTGGGTGTGGAGTAGAAGGACTGGATAAGATGGCAGGGTGTAGCTGGGAGATCGGAGGGTTATAATAA
The DNA here is from genome assembly GCA_013399225.1 of Rhipidura dahli. NCBI lineage: Eukaryota > Metazoa > Chordata > Aves > Passeriformes > Rhipiduridae > Rhipidura > Rhipidura dahli. The sequence goes on along the minus strand of VXAC01003559.1, from coordinate 640,151 downwards.
CTCAGTCTTTACTGTGAGGAGGTTGCTAAGATTTACTGAATTTGTTAGCACAAGACCCTCTGGAAATAGGTGTTTTCAGAGATGTTGAGGAGGATTGAGAAATGGGTGAAGAGGTGAGCAGAGCACCAGAGGAGGTGGTGGTAAAGTCAGAGAGGAGAGAGAATCTGAAGCATGTTGCCAGTGACGTTATGATAAGAAATTCAGAGTTCAGTTCTATTGATGTAGATGGAATTTTGGGTTAAGGAAGACTAAAGAAAACATTCCATTCATTATAAATTTCCTGCTTGTATTTGAAGATTATGCAAGTGATTTCTTTTTTCTTTCTTGTAAACTGAAGTGCTTTCTCCTTTGCTGTCTTTCAGTCTTCCATATTTAATTTGATATTTATCCTCATTTAGGAGGGGAGTAATAACTCTTGCTGAGAATCTTAACTTCTGCATCACTCTCTACTCCCACGCTCTCCCCCTTACCTTGAAAACCACTGACTCTTTCATGTAACCGTGTGCTGTCAAATGACTTTGGGCACTGCATTCTTAGGAACAATCATGTGCAAGAACTTATACAATGCACCACACAGGAAGAGGACAGACTTCGGAAGTTGTGACTGGAGTTTGTGTTTTTATGCATCTAATGACAGCAGCCTTGGTTGTTGTGTCACTCTGGAGGGTGAGCACAGAGCCAGGTAGAGATGAACCTGGAACAGTCTGCTGCTCTAACCCCCTGATTAGGTGTTCATGTGACAGGGGAGGTTGCTTCACACTTTCAGCAGCTTTGATCTGTGCTCTTCGGGATCCAGTTGACTCTCATAAAGATGGTTTCAAAACTCATGTTGCTGTTTCATCAGCTGGGTGTTGAATATTCATATATAATCGTGTTGCTCACCTGCTTCCCATACAGAGGTTTCTAGTTTTTTTGATTAGCTGGATATGTTAAAAGTTGTTTCTACCTACCATCAACATGGTTTCAGGAGAGAGCCCTATGCTTTGTACTGTTTTAATATTTGAACACTTGGATAATTTTTGAAAATTTTGATTAACTGGAAAATGCAGAACTAGGTTTCAGTTCCTCTATTTCCAAATCATGTGTGCTCCTAATGTAGTATGTGTATTGATGGCATCAAAGTCTGCATATGGCTGGGTTAATATACAGGGGATAGAAGCAGTGTATGTGTGTTGTTTTTTCCCCCTTTACCTTCTTGTGTGGTTTCCAGGATAGGCTTCACAATTGTCACCAAAACATAGCGCTTTAGTTCTACTGTTGATTTTATGTGCCTGTTTAGGCCTTGTGTATCCCATTTTTTCCATTATTTAACTGTAATTTCTATTTTTGATGTATTTATAGGAAAAATTGATGCTGATGAGTTTTAGTTGAATTTGACACTAGGAGCATGTCTAAAATATTTGCTGGGTTTCAGACTGGTAACTCGTATCAGGTAAAGAGTCTGCATAATTGGTGAGAATTATGAAAACACACAGGTGTTGCAGTTTAACTATGTTTGTGTTTTGGGAATGGGGGTGCCGCTTAAAAGTGCTCCAGGATATATGTGTGAGAACACAAGGAAGAGTATTTTTGTGTTAGGATGAGAAAGTTTATTAGCTCTGTCTTCTAAGATATTCTGAATCTTGCCCTGAAAATTATTATTAGTCAAAAAAGCTAAATTAAAACAAATAAATTGTTTACCAAGTCTGTATTAATGAGACTTTTGAGGTTATTTTTTCAGAAATGGATTTTTAATGGTATGACGCTGGAGTTCTAATATAACCAATTATTATAATCTGACTTTTTAGTGTTGAATAATGCCTTCATTCAGGGACACAATGTTAGCATGGTCTAGGTTGGTGCTACTGGTGTTAATTCTAGAGAAAGTTTTTAAATCTTGCACTAATGCTGAAAAACATTCTTGGCTGAAGGGCTGTAGAAGCTGGTTTTTATCTTGCAGAATTTCTAGAACACAGAATATATTGTTGAATGTTTCATACTTTCTGTTGCATCCTGGATGTTTCTTCTAGATGAGCAAGTCTGGGCACCTGCCTCTAAACCACTTATAATTTCTTCATGACTTAGGAACCAACAAAGAAAAGTGGGTCAATCTCTTGCAAATGTTTTAAGCCAGGGAGGAGTCCTGAGAAGAGACCGTACATGGGGGGAATCATAGGTATGGAGAGCAGTGTTAGTAAGCAAAATTAATCTGTAGTCATAGAGAGTCATAGGACATATTTGATATTTTCTCTTACGATTAAATTCAGTGTGTCATGCCAAATGTCAAACGCTGGCTGGTTTAGAGTGAACTTAGTTGGACCACAGAGTGCAGAGTTAATGTCTCATTTGAGACAAATGAAATTTCCAGAGCAGATGATACAATGAATGCCAAGGTCAAACTGAGAGCGTAGTTAGAATTTTTAGTTTTCTGTAGTGTGTTTAGTTGGTTGTAGGTCACTTACTGTTGACACATCCAAAACAGGTGGAATGCATTGTTTGCTTTTTAGATGTCTGGGATAATTGAGCTATTAGAAATAGACAAGCAGAATTGCTTGTCTCCACCTGTATTTTCTTGTTGTTTATTCCTGCCATCTTTTCTATGAGTAAACAGAAGCAGTTGCCAAATGGGACAGTTGGAGGAAGCTTTTTGGTTGCCATGTGGTATTTTAATGCACATTGAAATACTTGAGCAGCGTTAGAGCAGTAAGAGATTGATGTATAATGCTGTGTCTGTTGTTTTCTATTACAGAAATTAAATCCAGAAGTGTAACACTATTATTTTCTGTAGATAGTAATCACAGACAGACTACTGACTGTTTCATTTTCAACACTTAAACATGTAAATAGACATAGTCTACACGGTGATATTACCCAGAGTGATCTCTGCCTTCTCTTTTCTCTGGGCTGTTTTTTCTCCTTAGGGGAAGGGACACATTCTGTAAAGTAACAGCTAGAAGTGGAGATGTTTTTATTACATCTGTAGCTGGTTTTTGTGTATCATTTGCATAGAAATGCTTGTGGGTGTAATAGCACTAACTTTTTTTTGATACTGACACAGCCACTTCATTTTAAAGTTATTTCCTTTCTTCCCTTCTCTTTTGAGCTACTTTTCGGAGCTTCTTGAGCTTTCATTTCACACATGGCATAGTAAAATGCTGTTTGCTGCTTGTCTGTTTTGCTCCTCCAGATTTTCTCTGTTCTAGATGCTAGTATGCAGTCAGGTTGGAGGAAACAATCACTTACCTGCTTTGATGCTTTTCAAGTGGAAATGAACCTGTGTTGAACCTGTGTTTCGTGCTTGGAAGTGTGTTAGATTAAAGAATATTTCTAAGGTCTGTGATTTCTGTGTGAAGGAGTTCTATGGTGGTTCCTTGCTGCTGTCAGGTCCTCCTGAAGCTTTGTTGTCCTCAGGCTGAACACACCGAGGCCCTTCAGCCTGTCTGCACCAGGCCAGCATTCCAGCCTCCTGACTCTGACCATCCTGGTGATCATCCTTTCTACAATTACCAACGTCTTTTCTGTAGTGGTGGCTCAAAACTAGACACAGCAACTACATGTGACAGGGCGAATGCTGCTTGGACAGAGATAGTTACTCCCCATGATTATTGTCTTTGCTTCAGGTAATACAGCCTGGGATGCTCTTTAAGGTGCGTGCTACCAGGGCACACTGACTGAGAGCTATGGAACAATTACTGGACAAGGCACCTGTGTGCTTTCTTCCTTGTGTAAACTACAGCTGTACTTCCCTCACAACAGCTGGCATGCTATAAATAGAATCCTGTACATAAAAATGCAGCTTTTAATGTGCACACACACAAATTGCAGTTGGAAAGGATAGCTGAATCTTTTTTGTAAGAGGGGGAAGAAAGAGAATCTTACACATTTTGAACATTGTCTTTCTTAGCATGAAAGTAACTCTAACACTTGCAACAGAAGATGATGCTTTACCAATCTGAGGCATGAATTTCAGTGCCAGAGTTTTAAAGATCATCCACAAGGACAGATTAGTGCCAGCTGATCTTTAGTAATTGTCTGTGGGATAAGTACAACATAATTTGACCTAGTTCAGACTGTTGCTACTTGTGTTTAATGCCAGACTCTTCAGTGGTGGCCCCTTAGAGGCATATAGTATGCAAGTGATCTCCAGCTTCTTCTCCCAGGAGCTGGGAGCTGTGGTGCAGATCCAAAAGTGTGATGTGGATCGTACTTGGGTGACTTTGGATGAGAGATCCAAACCTGTGACACTGTGGGAGAGTTGGACACAATGTACCTAAGAATGCAGTGCAGTGTGTCTCCAGAAGCAGCCTCTCCTGGCATGTCTGGTGTGTAATCTAAGCAGGAACAGAAGGCACTACCTTTCCCAAATGAAAATTAAGGGCTCCATGGGAGGACAGGTTTCTTTTGCTTGTCCTACCAGAGGTTGTATTTAGTCCATGGGAAGAGGTGTAAATGAATTACATGCTTGAGGTTTGAAGACTTAATGTGCCATCTGTTAGAAAGGAGCCCCTGGATGTGGCACAGAATCCATGTGTCTTGTTTTCAGGTACTGAGTGGAAGGGACACAGACACAAAGATATTAAAAATTATTAAGAATTGCTTTGGTTGACTGTTTGGATATAACCATAGACAATTCTTGGACTCCTAGTAATTTCCTTTTTGTTGGGAACCATATGGTCAAACATGGACTGAATGTAGTTCCCCTGTAAGGTCAGAATGTACCATAGGTATGTTTAAAGTAGCTTCCCAGTTTAACTTTGACAACAGATGTACAACTATTTTGTCCCTCAAATTTGGAAGAAATTTGAGGAAATAAATTTTAAGATTGAAAAGCATTATTTCTTGTGAAGTGAGGGAGATCAGAAATCTTTATTCATCACAGTTGGGTACATTCTCTGCACAGTGTCTTGACTGTCTCCCCAAGTCAAACCTAGAAGAGCTGCATTTAAGCTCCAGCGCAGAGAACTTGAGGATATGAGGAATACAGCTTGTCCTAGATTTGCTGTATTTGCAGCATCCTTAGTTTTTGTCAGCTGTTATTGTAGGGTTGGGTGATGGTATAAACCACTGCTTCTTGGTTGGAAACAACTTGCAGTATAATTTGGATGTAACATTGTATTCCAATGTTACCTCCAATACTGACACATACAGTAGTTTTCTGAAGGAAAGATGGAATTTACAGAATATAGGCAGTTTTAATTTTTTTTTTACTGAAGGTATCAGTGTATGATGTTGTATGTTGTTCTTTTGTGAGTAGCATTTTGTGTATGGTGTTCTTTTGTGAGTAGCACCCTACTTCAGTATTACTACCTGTGCTTTTTAGTAAATTAGAAGTGGAATCGACAGATGACTGTATGTAGTGTGACTTTACGGTGTGGTTTAAAAAAAAAAAAAAAGATGCGGTGATGAACTCGAATCCTAAAACCAAGTTTCTACTGAAACTTGAAAGCTACTCTGCTGTAAGCAATTGGGGAGGACAGTGCTAATGTGACCAGGGGATAATGCTGAACTATCAGTGTGATTCTCAGGTGAGTGTGGAGAAGCATTTTCAGTGCAGCAAGAAGGGCTTAGTGCTGGTATATACAGCTGTCAGATCATGCCTGGAGAGCTGCATACTAAGCCCAGCCACTCATTCCTGAGAAACACAAACTGAAACTACAGCAAATACAAACAAGGTTGGATGGCTTTTTTTCCTAATACAAATATTTCCTGAAAAAAACAGCAGTATGAGGAATAAGAACCCAGGGTTGCAGCGTGACAGGACAGTGGAACCTATTCTTCAGCTGTTAGAGGCAACACATTCCTTTTCCCCAGCTTAACTGAGTTCCACTCTAAAAATAGTTGGGATGCTGACTTGAGCTGTTTCCTTTAGAAAGCTATTCAGAATGCATGGTTAGAAACAGTTCAGGATCAGAGGTTTCACTGAGTATAACTTGAGACTGCAGTAATATTTCTGAGTTTGGTGTTTGACTTGTTTTGGTCAGTATGCAGGACTTTCAATTTGACTTCTTTTTTGTTAAGATCATAAAGCTTTCACTTAAAAGAATTTACTTACTTTCTTGCCCATAATTTTAAAATTTTGTGAATTTTCAGTAATAAATGACTTTATCAAACATTTACAAAGTTGTTCTCAAATCTGTCAGAAGTAGAGGGAGAATTACATCAGGATGCATAGTTACCCCTTATTGCTGGGTTGCAGAGTAGCTGTTATCTAAAACCAGAAACACAGCATTTGACAGTTTGTGTTACCGGACAGCTTTTATCTGCTATTCCCTCAAAATACCTCAGTTATCTCAGTGGTACCTTGTAAGTACAGACCCACATATTCATTGTAACCTTGCTATCACAGATAGAATAAAGGTAATCTGTTATATTTGAAGGTGTAAACAAAATTGCAGTAATTTTGATTCTTGTTTTAAATAAAATTAAACCAAAAATGAGCTGAACTATATTTTTCTATTACACTGGTTACAGCATGTTGTTTGCATCTGACAGATTTTTGATGAATTTGCTTACCCTGTATATGTGATACCTGATTTTCAAAAGTGGATGCCTAAAATTAGATGTCTGTAGCTGTAGCCTTGGTCTAGTTTTCAGAGGAACTGGAAGCTTAGAGAAGGATTCTCTTTCAGCACTGACATTGCATTTTCCAATACTGACAGGATGAGCTATGTCAGAGTACTTTGAAAACCCCAGGCTGTTTTCAGTGTCTTCTGTTCTTCCAGTTCAAAAATATACCAAATTTTCTTTATTAAATCTTAATGACATTCTTTAGAATTATTTAAAGGACTGAATTCTTTCTTCTTTGAGGCATCCTCAAGAAGATTGGAGTGGTAAGCTCTATTCAGATTAAAGGTTGGAATTCAGAGATCTAGTTATGAAACCTGATTTTCAGTGGCTGTATTTTGTTTGTTGCTGCTGTGTTTTGCCTGCACAGAGAAGGAGCTGGGTTGCCACTTTCAGACTTAATGTTTTACTTCTGGGAGGCACAAGGAAGTCACAGGCACCCAAATGCCATGCTTAGTCACCTGGGGTTTTTTAAATCTAAAATGTCTGACTACAGCAGAAAAATAACTCTCTCAGTTTATATTTATCAGTGTTTCTTAGAAAGTCTGGCTTTCCTGAATGATACATTCTTCTCCCCTCTGGTTTGCTGATTTGAATGCAGTATTGTTATTTAGATGCCAATTTATCAGGGCTGTCATCACTACCTTCACTTTCACTTTTCCCTTTCTCTTAAGGTAGCCTTTCTGCTCTTGATTTTTTTAAGTCGATGTGTTCTTAAAGGCAACAAATCTACAAATGACTGATTAAAGGAATAGATCAGCTGTTATCCAGTGAAGCAGTTTTGCAGCACATAATGGCATGCTTTCTTCTTGTTGCATTTCTGAGTGACTCACATGTTTAATAGGCATCAGCACCCAGGATTAAGGAAGCAATGTTGAGCCACTGATGCCTCATTCAGGAGCAAATAAAATATGTGGGGCTTTTTTTTTTT